>JAAIIK010000180.1:747670-760769 GCA_014706435.1 Silurus glanis
TATTTTCTTATCGTATACAGATGTTTTGTTGCTTTTGCTTATCATTTTATTTAATTAAAAAAAAAAATTATTTTCTTTTTTTTTTTAACACGTAAACCACTAATTTGGACAAAAACACATTGACTTGCCTTGCTTTCTGTTGCAGCACTGTCTTTTCTCTGTAGTAAAGGATCCACAAATTTTTTTTTCTTTTCTGGACGTGGACCACCAGGTGCACTCTGGGTAAGTTGTGAGGAAGCTGCAGTACACAACAAAATAATGTTTCTTCAGACCAGCGGATTTCACGCAAGAAAAATTAACAGAAGTTCAAGCTTGTGTAACATTTGAATAGAGTCTAATTTACGTCTGAGGTCTCGCTAAATTAATTCTGAATAATAATTATAACTCATATATATATCTAATAAATACACAGAATAGACACAGTTCCTAGCAGTGGTCTGGACCAGACTGTAGGATACCTGCACTGGGGTCCTGCTCCAGGAGATGTTCTTTTGCTTTGGCAGACTGGGACAGCACAGTGGCCAACAGCTACAACACAACAAAACCAACCTTTTTAATGAGAGCAACAGTCACCTGGAAGACTCTAAGATTTGGAGTTTGCATGTTTTTGGCGCACCTTTACCCCCTCGGCTTGGGCGTGCAGCCCAGGAACATTTACGCCATGTGTGTTAAGCACTGGAGAATGCGTTGGGGTGGTTGGGGCGGGCACTGGTGAGCTCGCAAGATGTGCATTAGCATTGTCTGCTGGACCACTTACTGAAGATCGCCCACTGGTCAGACTCCCTGTACTGCCAGCACCTAATGACCAAATTAGGAACAAATAACATGCAAGCAAACAAACCAAAGAAGACATAGTTTGCCTTTTGTCTCCATTTTGTATTTTCTTGACTCCACTTCTAAATATCCCAAATACTAATAAGGATTATTTTATTTGGAGGCATAAACTACTGTACACTAAACACAGGAGCTCAGAAAAGCAAGTGCATAATTCAACTCTCAACACTGGGAAATTTCCACATGCAATTATCAACTAATTTTGGACTTAAAATGTTGATTTTGAATACAGTCCACAGTGTGTGTGTGTGTATCTCTCTACCTGCTAAAGGTTTTCTCAGGACCCAGATTTCCTCACTGGAACTGCTTTGCTGCCCACTTAATGTCGGGGAGCCGTGGGGGCTGGACACAGAACCTCGTGAACCTGAAAAACACAAACATGCATACACACGGAAATATTTATACACACTCCAGTATTCCACTGCCAACAATTCTATACAAAAATAAAGAATCGTATTAGGTGAAGCAAAGAGCAGAATACAACTTTATAGATTACAATATATTAATATAATATATACACACTTGTGCTCTATGCCTTTTAGAGGTTAAAAAAAAAAAAAGCATCTAATTCAACCCTTATTGTAAGTTTTAAAGCCCACCTACCATGACTTTTCATTGGGTATGATCTTTAGTTTAAAGGTTTAAAAGACCACACGCAATCAGGTCAAGTTTAAACATGAGCATAAAACATGGCGCATTTCAATTCCTTATTAATTTCAACTCGGGCCTTGAAATAAGTCACGTCTCCCAGTCAGATCAGAACTGCTCGTGCTTGGCGAGGGGATGGATCAAGGGTTGCCGACGTTTCCAGTTTCATTGCTAATTACCAAACTGAGCAACATTATATTTAATCATAACTCCACCCCTTATATAAGACTACACTCTCAATCTAGTCAAGTTACAGATCTTTGACTTTATAAAGTTTCACCCCACAATGAGTGACTGATACCGTCGGAGGCATATTGTTTAAAAAAAAAATCCAAAATATGGGGACTGCTGCAAAAAGTGGGGTTTGCACATGCAAATGATGTCAGAGTTGAGTGGGAGGGGCCTCAGCATGACCTTGGCATGTTATAAGTAAGGGATTAGTGTGAGCATGTAAAAGTAAATGCCCTCTACAGGTTTACTACAGCATATACATATAAACCATTTCTTTCAAACACATTTTTGTTATTACAAAATAGAACGGTTAAGAACTGAGAATTGAAATTGATAGAATAATTCATGTTACAATCCCATTATATGTGTGTGTGTGTGTGTGTGTGTGTGTGTGTGTGTGTGTGTGTGTGTGTGTGTGTGTGTGTGTGTGTGTGCACTCGTGTGTGTTTGTACCTGTCGCTCTTTTCGGCCCTTCTGAGCACGAGGAGGGCGGTTCGAACACAAATGAGCTGCAGGTGGGTGTGTTATACCCGAATGAGGTGAACAGGGGCTGATGGGAAGAGATCAGGGAGGGAATAGGGGTCAGGGAGTTCAGGGGAAGAGAGAGAATGTGGGAGTCACCGTTCACCATGGCAACTGAGGAAATTGCCGGCGGACGGATGTGTATCTTAAGATACTGCTGAGTAGAGGGTCCTGGGCACGACGGAAATAATAAGACAAATGACACCAAAAAACACGACACAATACGACACGACAGGAAAAGGAAACACAAAATAAAACATGTTCAAGAAAATAAACAGCTAGCGCTAGCTACTAAACTTTACAGATCCTAAAAACGTAAATAGAGCTTTTTGAATAGCATGCGAGGAGGAAATCAAAATGCGCATATGTGTGCTACGATAAAATGACAGTCATTCCGATGCAAAAGACACACGTACGGCAATCAACCATAACAAAATGTAGCATAGCATGCCTCATAGTCATGTATGTACAGAGAAAAGGTGGGGAAATGCATGGATTTATAAGTGAACGGTTTTTTCACAACTATTTGTCTATTTTCCGAGCTCAAACTGAGCGATACTGGAGGTTTTGGTTTCAAAATGGCATTTAATGAATTTGTTTATTTCCCTACACTTTTCCTCGGGAGCAGCAGGATCCACACTCTTCTCTTCCCAGACGGAGTGTTCTATCACATCCTGAATTGTTTGCATCCCCAGATCTTTTCAAGCCAACAATAATCTGTTCAGCAAGTTCTATTTGTACAAGGTTTTCCTCTAGAAGGACATGACTGACACATAGCTGATTTATGACCCAATTTCGAGATGCTTAAACTCACTCAGAAAGGGGGAAGGTCTCCACCCTTATCTAATGGGAATTTCTCGCTTGATTCTGGAAAAGAACCGTGGCCTCTGACTTGAAGATGGTAAATTTCATGCCAGAGGTTTTATTGTGAGCCATGAATGGTAAAGGCGTGTCAGACAGAGCCATTAAATCAGATCAAGATCTCAGAAGAGACATGCTAATAACACAACAGCAGTTTTTTGGTCCAGTATCTTTGCTTCTCATTTCCTACTCCAATGTAGTAATGAAGGATGCCACTAACCACCATAGTAACCTTAACAAGAGGTTACTCTAAAACATCAGAGATTTATAGCAATGCCACCTGCCGTGATGACCTGACCACTGGGGTACATAGTCCAAACCGCTCCTTCTATTGTTTTACAGTAGAGGGACAACACCACCCTGCTTAGCAGAAATTGTGCATGGATTCCCCACCCGGCGGCACCAATATTTTTGGAGCAACCAGAATGTCTCTTTTAATGGCATCTCCTAGCTCTTTCCATGCCTGAGCTTCAACTTCTGCAACTGCTTCTGCAGCAGACATCTGGCTCTTATATCAGAAGAGCAGTACTTGGAAATTTCTTTAACTTGATGGCTTTAACATTACATTATTCAGAGTGACTCACATCTATCGCATTTATACAACTGAGACTGCTATGGGGTTGCTCATGAGTTCTGGAATGGCAGTTTGGTGTGGCAAATTCCAAAATCCCACCATTGGCACCATTTAGCATTCAGTAGCGTGTGCAGAGGTTCCACCAGTCAGATTTTTGCAACTGCCGCTTGGTATTCTGGAGAAATTGTTTATTGGGGTTGTTTAATTTTGTGATTCATTGACGTTTCAGTGTCAGTCTCTCAGCCAACCTGGGAGGATCACGTTGGTTTTAACAGGTAAATCTGGGCCGAGTAATACATGTTAAATTCAACTCATCTTTGCTTCAAGTCTGATGGCACAATCACAAAATCAAAATAGTTCAAACAGAACACACAAGTGTGTTCAAATGGGTTGTTTAATAATCTTTCATCACTTGGGTTCAGATCCAGGAAGACCATCCACCCAATCACTCCACTTCAAGTATCTCCAGGTGGTCTCAATCAAGTTCCAAGTAAACTCTAGCACAGTTGACTGAGAGCAGTTTGGCTCTGAAACGCAGCTGCAAAAATTGAACCAAATATGCCATGTATTTTAAGCTTCAGCATAATGTTTTAAGATGCAAGCTGCTAAAGTGACCTGTGAAACAAAAACTAAGCCGAAAGACATAACTGCAGGACGTCCTCCAAAACTACCAAGTGGCTAAAAATTCAGGTAAGTCATTGCTGCGCATGATCATTTACTCTCATTATTCAAATGTTCTCCATGCATGATTTACACCCACTTAATAAAAACGTGTTCATCTTTTAGTTACCATACTGTATATTTATATGCAATAGGAATCCAAATCGAACCAAACTCTGATTTGAGCTCAGAAGAAAACAGACCGACACCCTAAAAAGCACCTCTAATGAATTTGTCCTTCTACTGTACCTGACAGTGAATGTGTGTCTTTGTGCATTATGATGTGACGTGTGCTTCTAGATGGAATGATGGCGAAATGTGAGTAGGAGGAAGAAGGAAGAATGGAAATGAAGACACGACTGAATAAAAATGGACTCTCGTCATCATCTTTTCACTCTTCACCATCTTTCCATCTCTCTCTCCTCCCGTCTGGCTGACCGTTCTAATTAAAATCACTGCGTGGAAGTGCTGCACGCTCAAGAGGTGGTGAGTGCACACACACACACACACACACACGCACACACACAAAGCTATATTGTATCTTCCCACACCCAGATTCACCATTTTTATTTAAAGAAATTTGTTTTTTTGTTTAGTTTTATTTCCCAGTTAAATCTGTGTGGGACTCAAAGGCATTTTTTACACACACAGACACACACACACACAAACACTGAAGTTGTGCAGATGAGTTAGTCCGATCTAGGACAGTAGCGTAGGTCACATGACAACGAAGGTCATGTGATTACGCGCTGGCGCACCTGCCCTCTTGATGACCTCCACCATGTTGGAGGGGAAGTAGCCGACACGATCGTTCCCGGTCCGGTTGTCATGGATACAGCCTTTCCAGCGGCCATCAGAGTGCTGTTCCAGGACCTGAAAATAAAACGCAGATATAAAAAAAAATATTTAACTACAAGAGGTCACCTGAAGCTACACATTTGATGAGAAAATAAAAATATAAATGATGCTATCGTGAGCTGTTAGCATTACTTGTTTAGATTAGCCTTCAGACCATAAACATTTTTATCTTTCTGCATACAATTATCATGAGGGCATGTGCTGGATCAATTGCTATTCTCTACACTGCTGAATAATTGGTATAGAAGCTGTTTTGTATGATTATGGTTTAAGTTAATAAGATTACTCATGCAGCGATACATTAGCAACACACTAAACTCCAACTCGATTTATTTGTATGACTATTTGTATCACTCGTACATTTTCTCATGCATATTCATATCCCATCACCTTATTACTTACCACCAACTGTGCCTGTTTTCTTTTTTTAATTTGGGTGTTTAAAAAAGATCCACCAGAGGGCACTGTGTACCAAGTCTGAAAAAGGCACCTTCCGAAACTCTTCTTGCATAACATCAGGCTATTTTCAGTGGAGTTTCTCTCCCTAAATGTGTTGCACTCTGGGTAATTACCGTGATGATGTCGCCTACTTTGATGTTGAGGCTCGTCAGGTCGTAGTTGTTGCAGTAGTCTTTGAGAGCCCTTACTTGCATGGCTGCTGAGGCATCTGCACACACAAAAACGCACACAAGGTTTTGTATAGAAACCTAATTTATTTGCATCTTGAAACATGATGTAGGCATGTATACCAGTGTGTACACGTGAATTGTGTGATTGTGTTACAGGTTGATTTCTGGATGCTGATTGGACCAAATGTCCTGCTTTTATAGCATACCATGATCATATACATTACTGTTTCTATAGTAGCAGTAGTTATAGTTGTATAGAATATATAAATGAAAGAAATAGTAGGGCATGTTTAACAGAAATGGAAGGAGTCTCCAGTGTCTGAACTTCTTCTAACCTCAAGAGAATGTAAGGAAATGATTATAACATACAAAACTTGTATTATTAGATATTAAATGTAAATATATAAAGGTACAAAGATACAAAAGGAAATGAAACCCTCTAGGACACACTGCTGATGTTGCTCTTTAGAGTGATTCTTGCTCCGAGTGGAGGAACCACATGTAACCATAGGAACTGCATGTCCTAATATGTCGAGGTCCTTTGGGTCAGGTGTTGTGCTGCCCCGTGCTCAGGAGTAAAGCTTTACAGTTGTATAAAGATGTGCTTAAAGGTCTGAGGTTGACTCTCAGCTGTTAGAGGGTTACTCATACTACCAGTAGCTTCACTACCACGAGTGATGGGCTCTCGAAGAAAACTTAGTTTGAGGGCCATGTCATTATTAATGTCTTCCTGCAATTTACTGTATACTGTTTTACTGAGTCAAATCTATTCAATCTCTCTCTCTCTCTCTCTCTCTCTCTCTCTCTCTCTCGTTCGCTCGCTCGCTCCACCCTTACCTCTCAGCATCTGTTTAATCTCTCGGCTGGCCTGTGTGGTGGTGAACTGGTTTACGATGTCCAGTGCCGTCTGGCAGTACGTGTTCCTCACACTGGCACTAATACCACTCTGAGGAGAAACAAGATCTTTATCAAAAACAAACTGTGGCTAAAAATAGCACCTTGAGAAACTTTTTTTTATTTTATTTTTTTTTTTATACACAATTATTAAAATGTTTTTAACTTTAGCTTTTTGTCATGTAATAGTTCCATGTAAAAACACGAATCTAAGATTACCTGAATACAAGAATAAAGTTAAAATATTTTGAGAATAATGTTGTAGCAATTACAAGATTAGAGAGTAATATTTTGAGAGGAACCACAGAGTTGCTAGAAATGTTTTGCTGTTTGCCATAAAATGGATTTGGAGGATTTAATTAAATTCTACTTTGGGTTCATATTAAACAATGAGGTTGTTGTTGTTATTATTATTAGTAAACAGACACTGCAGCAGTTATGTGGGAAACTTATTTTATTCAGAATATAAAAATCTCTTCGTCTGTGCAGGCTGAAGGAGATTTGTTGTTTCTCAGAGACTATGAGGATGATGATTTAAAGGCGTTAAACACTGGTGTGCTTCAGCTAGGGTTAAAATATTTCCACATTGCTACAAATTTAATCTTGTAGTCTTAGACTTTTTTAAATGTGGCACTAAAGCGCTATTGTTTTAAGATATAGAACACACACTGTGAAAACTCACGTCTAAAAGAAGACGAACAGCGTCGGTTTTTCCGCAGAGTGCAGCCTCGTGCAGGGCCGTTCCAGATTTCGTCTGTCGGTTTATGTCTATGCCAGCCTGGATTAGTAACCTGGAACAAGTGTGCGTACACACAAGCACAAACGCACACACACACACAAACACAAAAAAACAAACACAGCTCAGGATTTATTCTCATATCTACTGCAAACCCACTGAGCCTCCGAGTGCATTTGCGCCTGCAGCTATTGGAATGAAAGCAAAGAATATTTTAAGATAGAATCTGAATCCAGGTTTAACGATACGGTGCACGGTATCATACCTCGATCCGTGATCTTTGAGTAAAATTGGCTTCGAGTTTAAAATGCACGTTATATTGGGTCAGCTGGCAGGAGAAAACATTTCAAATGAAACGACATGCTGATTGTACTATGCTAGCTTACTGCTACAGGAATGGTGCAAAACCCCTGCTCGCAATTTTCAGCTGAAATATAGTGTATTTGTTTCGAGGAAAATGCAGAATTCAAAAGGACATTCGAGTGACTGGGAGCTGGGTTACTTCCAGGGTTGCCAGGTGTGACTTATTTACCCCTTAAATTATGTTATTTTTGAAGGTTATTGTTTGGGTAAGACTCAAAGACTAGTTTTAACACTCTCATAATTTGAGGTTTTGTAAAAGTATTTTTATTATGAGTTTTGCTGTGACCTGGCAACCCTGCATTTAATGGAACATTTGACCAGAGGGATAACATTTCATGTTTGTTTCATTCCATTTCACCAAATCATACGGGATTAAAGCAGATGAGGTCACAGATCACCTCGAGTCACACATTCACTATATGGACCAGTTTGTGGACACCTGATCATGGTGCTCTTTGGTCTCCTAGTTCAGGTGAAGGGAAAATTTTATGTTACTGCATCCAGAGGCGTCCTACACAATTAAGTTTGTGTTAACAATTTGGGGATAAACCACACGTGTGGAAAGTCGGGTGTCACAATTCTTTTATCCAAATAGTGTGAGTTGACGAGTTATAGAGAAGTTTTATTACAACTACATTTAATATTCTTCTGTATTATTTTGATTCATGCCCTCACTGTACTTGTTCCTCTTTCCTCAACCCTTTCTGCATCACTCAGCTGAGAGGGTTTTTAATTTATTTAGAGCACTAGCTTGTACAAACCACTAATTAGCCAGCGCTCTATTTATAGAACGCCTTTATTTGTAACCACGGCCTATTTATTTAGGCCTTCGAATCGGTTTTAATTTGGCCTCTGCTTCGAGATTTCATTCGCTTATTCACTTTCTAGCCGTCATACAGGCACTGGTATTCTAGCTGTTGTGGATATGAGACTCTGTTCAGTTACAGACGGATAACAGAATCCGGTATACTGTCTACAGTAGTGGAAAAGGAGCAGTTGGTGGCAGGGGGAAACCAAATCTCTTAGGTTGTTGGATGTTGTAGAAAACTGATCCACAACATGACTGAAGTTTATTTTTGTCAATGTCCAGTTGTGTTTTTATTACTCTTGTACTTAGGCATCGATTTTAAAAAACACATCTCTATTTGTAGTTACATGTGCCTCCAAGAAAAGTTAGTTCTGGCCCTTATATGGGGAGACGATATGGGGAGACGCAAGATTAATGCTCTGGGTTACTGATCTGAAGGTTGGTGGTTCAAGCCACAGTATCACCAGGCTGCCACTTTTAGGGCGCTTGAGCAAAGCACTTTAACCCTCTGTGCTCCAGTGGTTCTGCATCATGGCTATCCGTGCACTCTGACCCCAGCTTCCTAATATCACTGGGATATATGAGGAAATAATGTCACTGTGATGTACTGTAAATGTGACGAATATAAAGCACATTACCTTCACCTTATTTACTCTATTTCAATGATATAAAGTGTGGGGGGGTTTCGAGAGACGATGAGGTGTGCGGCGGGAAAAATGTACTGACTGCTGCAAAATGCCAAAACTGGAAACTCATTAAAAAAAAATAATAATAATAATAATAATTCTATAAAATGTATGCTTATTTTTAACTATTTATAACCATAAATAAATATGGGAACTTTTCTCACACACTGTATTACTTAATCCCACTCAAACACACTTTTAGAAATGTCCTGACCTTTAAACTCTTCCTTATAATCAATGTATGTCTCTTTAGTCAACCCACCGTCACTGCAGCCGCCCCTTATGGTGGCAATATCCACTGATAGCATGATTATCAGTTGTATTGTATGAGGAAGTCAGGTGTGTCAGAGAAGTATATGAGGGTGGTGCAGGACATGTATGAGGACAGTGTGACAGCAGTGAAGTGTGCAGTAGGAACGACAGACTGGTTCAAGGTGAAGGTTGGACTGCATCAAGGATTGGCCCTGAGCCCTTTCCTGTTTGCAGTGGTGATGGACAGGTTTACGGACGAGGTCAGACAGGAGTCTCCCTGGACTATGATGTTTGCGGATGATATTGTGATTTGTGGTGAGAGTAGTGAGCAGGTTGAGAAGAGCCTGGAGAGGTGGAGATATGCGCTGGAGAGAAGGGGAATGAAAGTCAGTAGGAGTAAGACAGAGTACATGTGTGTGAATGAGAGGGAGGGCAGTGGAGTGGTGCGGTTGCAGAGAGAAGAGGTGGAGAAGGTGGAGGAGTTCAGGTACCTGGGGTCAACAGTGCAAAGTAATGGAGAATGTGTTAGAGAAGTGAAGAAAAGAGTGCAGGCAGGGTGGAGTGGGTGGAGAAGAGTGATAGCAGGAGTGATTTGTGATAGAAGAGTATCTGTGAGAGTGAAAGGGAAAGTTTATAGGACTGTGGTGAGACCTGAGATGTTGTATGGTTTAGAGACAGTGGCATTGAGTAAAAGACAGGAGGAGGAGATGGAGGTAGCAGAGCTGAAGATGTTGAGATGTTCGTTGGGAGTGATGAGGATGGACAAGATTAGAAATGAGTTTATTAGAGGGACAGCGCATGTAGGACGTTTTGGTGACAAGGTGAGGGAGGTGAGATTGAGATGGTTTGGACATGTGCAGAGGAGGGACATGAGTTATATTGGTAGGAGAATGCTGAGGATGGAGCCACCAGGTAGGAGGAAAAGAGGAAGACCAAGGAGGAGGTTCATGGATGTGGTGAGGGAAGACATGCAGGTAGTTGGTGTAAAAGAGGCAGATGTAGAGGTCAGGGTGGTATGGAGACGGATGATCCGCTGTGGCGCCCCCTAATGGGAGCAGCCGAAAGAAAAAGAAGAAGAAGCATGATTATCAGTTGATGATGATTAGAGGTCAACCATTTTGTTGATTGCTGGAACTATTGGCCAGGAGCAAAAATTCATACCGATAGTTTTTCAGGCTTCCGGTCCGATGCCACTACGAGAGCGGCCTCTAGAGGCGAATCACTGAGGTCATGTACTGTTTGTTTAAATATGCAAGACTGCGTGCTGCACGGAGAGCACTATAATTATTATTACCATTTATTATAATTATATTTATTAATGAATATTTATTTCATTTAGTAAATTTTCTTGATTCAGTAGTGTATTTTTAGTTTTGTAATAAATATCAGTACTATTTTACATGGAGTGTTATTTTTATCCAGTATACATTTTAAAATCTATCGGTTGTTTAATCGTTTATCGGCAAGTACGATCCAAACCAGCTATCGGGAAAATGTCACTGCTGCAGTTAGATCAGGTTTAGATGTTTAGCTTTCGTGTCTCACTTGATGATGTCGATGTGTCCGTTTTTGGCGGCCAGGTGAAGAGGGCTGATGCCGTTGGGATCTGAAGGCTTCGGCTCCAACATCGCGGCGCACATATTGCTGTTCAGAAGCAGCTGCACCACCTATAACACACCCACACACACAGGGAATTCTTTTAGTTCAGCTAAGATGACCTCAAAAGTCAGAGGTAATTGAGAGACACTGACCGAGACACGTCCAAATTCGCAGGCCAGGTCCAGAGGGGTTTTTCCAGCCTGATCTCTGATGCAGGGGTTGGACTGGTGCTGCAACAGCATCTCACTCTGCAAGAACATCACCACAATCCTTAGCTGTCCCCAGTTCCTTGTATTCAGAAGCAAGTTTACGTATTATGTGGGTATTGGAGAATTTATTGAAATCATCATGCAGTTCATAGGATTTTTCTTTAACAGAAGATGCAGGTTTTAGTGTCTGGACCACAACTATTAATCACAAGCACTTGTGGGATAGAAAATATGGACTGTAAAAGGATATTATGCTTTATTTCACATCTTACTCTATCAAATAATACAAAATATTAACTAGATAGAAATAACAATGAACTAAATCCATCTGGCGTCGATATATAATGTTGCATTAGGAGCATTCTGGGTTTATTTAAACAATATGGGTTCCACACTTGTTAATCAGCAGCCTCTTAAATAGCGCCTGATCCAGGACTTGTTGTATCATATTTTGGACACTAGAGGCCACCATTGTTCTCTGATGTGCTTCCACGTTTTTTTTTTTTATTAATTTCCTACCATTATCGCCACGTGTCTCTTATTTCCACACGTTTAATGTGCAATAAGTTCAGCTGTTTGTATGCTCCTTTTGCCTCCAGGATAAATTTCTGTTGGTTTACTGTTGATTTATGGAGAATTTTTTTTTTTTATTCTGAGCAGTCTAGAGATCTGCAGTGGTGGAAAGTCGGCAAAAGTTTTCTATATTTCTGTCTCCATTTCCATATATGCAACATTGCATAATGTTACATATATTCAACATTATACACACACACACACACACACACACACACACACACACACACACACACATCTGTAGTGCTATGCTTTGCATGCAGATGTTTTTTTTTTTTTTTTTGAAGTGGTATTTTTTGCAGTTGACAAGAGCTTTTCACCAACACATAATCTACACTTAACCATTATTCCTTTCTCCTTTTCCTCGACTATTTCAAAATAATAAGAATACTTCCATCACAGTAATGTAATCCCTAGTTTGCCATCTCCGCTTCTGACCAGCTTCTGTTCCCGCGGCTCGCACGTATGAGTGCGCGATTCTACGTGACTACGTTCATTTTAATTCAGTATTTATTTTTTTATGCAAAATAATTTAACTGAAAAGTAACTCGCATTACTTTTTAAAAAAAGTAACTCCGATATTAGTGTGTAAATTTATAAAGTAACGCGCTACTTTACTCGTTACTACAGAAAAGTAATATTATTACATAACGCATGTTACTTGTAACGCGTTACCCCCAACACTGCTGGATCAGTAATGCACACTAACCACTTACTACTGCGTGTAGTGCCGCCATGCCAGCATCCATTTTTATACTTTTAACATTGAAAGTCCTGGTTTGACTTGAACGCCCTTCGTAATATTGTGCACTTTTATTTATAGAGTCTGACTTGTGGTGTTTGTACGTAGTAACATTTGCAATATATAAAAATAATGTCCTTTTCTTTATTGATGGAGGGGGGACACATTTTTACACACATACACTGAGTACTTACTCCATCGTAATGGCCGTGTTGGGATGAGAGGTGCAGCGGAATCTGTCCCTCATCTGATTGGCTGTTGACCGAAGATCCCGCCTTTAGCAGCATTTTCATTGGATCGCATTTTCCTTGCCATGCAGCGTAGTGCAGCGGCCGCATCCCTGATGAAGAGTAGGAGAGGTCGTAAACTGTGTGTGTGTGTGTGTGTGTGTGTGTGTGTGTGTGTGTGTGTGTGTGTGTG
>JAAIIK010000180.1:779572-794800 GCA_014706435.1 Silurus glanis
CCCAATCACTTATTACCATCATAATTCCCAACATCCAATCACTGACCGCCATCATTATTCCCAACATCCAATCACTGACCGCCATCATTATTCCCAACATCCAATCACTGAATGCCAATATCCCAGACAGCCAATAATTGAAATTGATTGGTGGTGCTGGGATTTGAACTCATAATCAAAAGGCCAACACCCAATCATAGGCTATTATTATTTGCAAGATCCAATCACTGACCACCAATTATTCATCATCATGATCGAGGGGCCACCATTATTCCACGACATCTTTATTGTTTACAGCCGTCAACATTTTAATACAATTTAACGCTCATTAGATTTAAAGTTGATTTCATGTCGTCTTTTGTTGCAAGAATCCTGAATAAATCCAACAAAGCTTGCAGTTTGTTGGTGGTTAAACCCCGCCCTCTCGTGCTCGCTGTGCTTTGTGGTTTGTGTTTTTATTATTTATTTCTGGTGTTTTACACGCTGGTGAATGTTTCATGTGAGCTGCATTCTCGCGCGAGGCGAGTCGACGCGAATCTTCAAAGTCCTCGGATGTTCGTGTGCCGTCATGTCGCCTTTGTCACGTAGCTGAATCATGAATGTTTGCTCAGACGCCCTGCGGCTTCATAGGCTTCACCTATATTTGAATGTGGGACTCTTCAGGAAACCCTCCGCTCACCCTCTCACTTGCTTTTTCTGGGGGTGCAAAAGTTTGTACACCCTTCCACATAATATTATACCCAACAGGTATTTTTCTCACTCTTCGTATACAGTATCCAGCAAACTACATAAGTAACAAAAAAAATTATACAATGTATTTTTCCATTTTCCATTCATTCTTACATTTAACGTTCCATCCATGAGATGATACAGCAGTCATTCCCTTACCAGCCTGTTTTCTTTTCTCCCGAAGTCAGTAAAACACACAAAAAGAAACGCGCATTGTGACGTTAGCAAGAAAATTAACACTGGAGACTCCTTCCATAAAATTTAATGTGAAGCATAAAACAGGACATATTTTATTAACTGCTTTAAAAAAATACATCTTGCCATATTTCTGTGGTTTCAAATAAATAAAACGGTTCACATTACGAGAACTTTGGCAATCCCGCCTCGTCTGATTTAGTCGTTTATGAGCCGACAGCAGGTCCTGTCAAGTTCTATTCATTACTCATGGTATTAGTTTTTCATATTGTGTACACAAACATATTCGGGTGTCATACAATTGGTTGTTCAAACACTCGTTAATCCCAGCAGCGCTCGTGATCTGATTCAAGCAGCAACACAACAAAGGGAGGGTTAGTTTCAGAAGGGAAAGATAATAATTATAGAGGAGAAAGGATAACATTGTGTTATCATGCCACGCACCCCCTCACACACACACACTATGCCAAGTAAACATCCATCAGCTCCCATTCTTTCTGCTAGAATAAAGCACTGGCAGTCGACTCCTCACTTCCTAGACTGCATTATCCCTCTAACATTTATAGTCTGCACTTTTTTTTCCTGCTTGCAATAACAAATTAAAATCACAAATCCATCTTACATATTTTTCTTCTGAATGGAGCCCATCCCTGTCTGCTCCCACTCATACCGCTCATATCCAGGACTAATGATGGTGATTAAGATATTTAGACAGATTTGAGTCAGATGTGACTCCTCCAACCTGGAAGATTCTGTCTGCTTAAGAGCTTAGCGCAAACGTATTGCGGTACCTAGAATTCCTTTTCACATCCCTTAAACTTTTAATGCATTTTGTACTGGAACTGAAATCTGAAAACCGAACAGGAACTCTTGCAGGTGATTGTATTCGACCAGTTTTCAAGTCCCCGCTGATGGAACGCATCCCCACAACAAACCGCTACCTCCACCATGCTTTACAGCATAGACAATGTTTTGAGGGTGATTATTGGGTTGTTAGGCCAAAAGGTTTTGATCATGACGGATAACATATTTGCCGAGTCACCCGTTTGCCCCAGGAATTCATCTGGCTCCTCTGCAGCTATTTCAGTGCTTTTTTTTTTTGCTGCTTCTCTTTATCTGCGGACTGAATTTTGTGCTAATGTGCTTAACCTTTGCCATTTCCATTTCTTTAAATGCAGACACTGGGTTCTTTTTATTGAGATTAAATGGCACTTTATTTGCAAACAGGTCAAAGTTTGGTTATGTAACTTCTAATGGGATCTGGTATTACCAGAACTGATTTAGTGGTTTCACAGCAACTGGGACTAAAAGCACAACTTTATCTACACTTCTGCACAGTACCGTCACTTCCGATTTTGTGTGCATGAAGGTGGAATTAGAATAGCAGGATTTCCCAAGAACAAAGATTATTTATTGTACTGTTCTACACTTTTTTGTTTGGTCCAGCATTCAACAAGATCGGTGGCTATGGCAAATTGGAGAGTGTGTACCTCCAGGCCATACCCTCAAAGATAATCCCCAACACCACCTGCCACTTGCCCCGGCCTGACGCCATGCACCTCTTCCGAGATCCGGTACATGGAGACCTTCCCTGGCCAGGAATGACTCTCGGATTGACCATCCTGGCTACCTGGTACTGGTGTACTGATCAGGTACACACACAGACACACACACACACACACACACACACACACACAATGATCAAGGCTTGACCTTTTCTGAACACCTGATGGCTTGCATCTCAGCTTACACAAAGGTACAGTGTCTAGTTTACTGACTAACATTAGCTAGCAACTTGTACCGGTAATGTTACAGAAGGCTATTGCTAATGTCACACATGCAAAAAAAAAAAAAAAAAAAAAAAAGCATAGTAGATGCTATGCAAGTTTCTCCTCAGCAATCCAAAAAATATATATACACCAAGACATCAGACAAAGGCTTAGCTTGTACAACAGCACCAGTTTTTAAATAGGATTAGCGGAGTAGGATTGCTAGCTTGGGGATTAATGCTAGCTAGAGTGTTAGATTATTTGACTTTCACAAGTGACATCAGGCCGCTAAATATATACCATGGAAAGAAAAAAACTATTCAGTATATGCCAAGGTTGTAGTTATAAGACAAAATCAGGTTTGTTAACCATGGAAATAGTTAGCAATCTGCTTAAAATAATAACCAGGTAAAACTTTCCATCTCACTTTAAATTCTTTCAGGCAAAACAAACAAACGTCTGCTGGTGAAAAACCCTGCTTTAATTACTTTCAACAACATGGCTGAGCTCCAGAAACAAGTAACATTTCCTACGTTGTGAAGAAGGTCAAGCAAAACGATATTCCTGAATCTTGCTAATGTTGTACTACCAGATGCATCTTAAGTAACATCAAAGACCAGGAGATGAACATTCACAAAATATTTTATTTGATTTATTCTTCTACATCACTAGATACATTACCTCAGCTGGGAAAGGTCTCCTGCTCTGACAAGAATACATTGTACCAAGGAGGAGTACCATTAAAAAAATCTTAACACTTCTGTCAGAAAATCTGATCCCCCGAAAGAGGAAATCTGGTCAGAATAAAGTAGAGATCGTATGTGCAGTACGACAGAATACGATTCCAACACTGGTTTTGTTTTGTTAGATTTTTGTCTCTAAACAAAAAAACTGCTTTGTAACATACTTGTTCACCCACCACAATCCCAAATCCATCACCATTTCATTTCACAGCGACTCCCATCACATGGTGCGTGAGACTCAGACTGTCCAGCCTGAATTAGTCATTAGTTATGCTACGCTTGTAACTGTAAATCCATGTTCACGTTGAGCCCTCGCTCCTCCAAACTTCTATTCAAACATTAGCAAACACATTCCAACAGAAAAATATTGTAGCATGACAGTTATGATAAAGACCACCATTAAGCGTTCCTCCATTCTCCTTGATCCACGTCCGCCATTTTTAAAACAAGATCCAAATGTACCACATGCGGGGAAGTTCCGAAAGCAGTTTGGAGATTAGATGTGGAAATCCACCAACCCACACCATGTGATTGGTCCAAAGTACCCCAGGGTGTCAGAGAATACACACGTTCGATTGAGAAAAGTTTTAAGGTTTGTTGTAGTTGCATGCTAATGCAAATTAGCGGATGCTGTTTCAGTCCCGAGTATCCCAGATAAACAGGGTTAGCTTTGCTTGTGTCCGTGTGCGAGCTTTTTGTCACCCGTAACTCCCGGAGCCCTGCCCTTGAGGTTTCGGAGACTGGAGAGTTTTGAAAGAGGAATTCCTAAAGGCATCTGTGTCTCGTTCCTGCGTGGTGAAGGGGATTGGTTGTGGCAGACACGTTGCGTTGGTGACTGGCTAGTTTTGAGTCCTGTGGACTGGACTCGTCTGCAGAGGGAGCGGCTAGGGCGGGCGGCATCAAGCTGCAGCGTGGCCAGTTTGCCCTGCCAGTACCGGTGGCCTCCAATTACACGGGTGCTACTTTTCGGAGGGCGATGGTACGCTCCTGGTTTGGCGATCACTACTTTGGCTCCGTTGTAGGCTTCACGAACAGAAGTGATTTCGATTGGCTGATAGGCCTGTGAGGGAAGAGGGAAGTTATTATAATAATTATAATATTAAAATATTAAATCATAGATACATCTAATGTTGATTTCCGTTGAGATATAAACAACAAGAAATAACAAATTATTATGCTTACATTTTTCAGATTTCAAATACATTTCAAAAACTCTTTGCTAAGAGTTAAGCCTATATAATTTATAGCAATTATGCTTGTAGCAATTATGTAGCCAAAATGCTTAAGTAATTTGTAGCTTAACAAATACCACAACATACCATTACTTTTACAGAAATAGTGTTTACATACAAAGATTTGCTAATAGTTTGTGAGTTTCTTTTGCTAAATCAGGGCACATTCTCACACTTCAGGTACAACTTGCATGATGAACTTCATATTGTGCCTCTTTAGGTGATCGTGCAGAGATCTCTTTCGGCAAAAAACCTGAGCCACGCTAAAGGAGCATCGATCTTCGCCAGCTATCTGAAAATGCTACCAATGATCTTCATCATCCTTCCTGGCATGATCAGCAGGGCACTCTACCCAGGTATTACACAACGTCATATACAGCACCGAAAATGATATTGCAGAGCGAAATTTAATTCTAATATTACGCCAAGATAATTGTATATTAATGAAAAATATATACTCTTAATAACCAACATGGCAAATTTCATCCAAAATCCAGCTACATCACATTTTCATTAGGTAGGAAACTGGGGTAACACAAGGTAACTAAGGTAGGAAATTAAGTTAGCAATAAAAATGTTTAGTGTTTGTTTCCAAATCCTAAGTAATTGATATAAAAAAAAAAAACAGATTACCAAACATCATAAATCATGGCATCTTGAAACCAATTATTTTGCTGTGACTTGCACAAACGAGCCTTCTGGGAAGCCGTTATGGAAAGTGTCCAACAAAAATTCGCATCATTTTCACATAAATAAAGTGTCATGGGTTAGATGACACGAAAACAGACCAACAATTGCTTGTATGTATTTGATTTAACACTTTGTAGCGTGGCTAGCTTGTAGAACTTGTAATTCTGATATTTCACTTGCTCAATACTGATACCAGGGGGCTCCTTCACTGGAACCCTGGCGCTTCTGCCAAAATGGATGATTCACATCTACCTGGAGGCACTTATCAAACCTGGCTCTGGCTTGATGTTTGATTAAAGCTGTAATTGGGGCTCGGCTTCAACAGTCACCTCTGTGGCATCAAGAAAGCTTCAAGAATACCTCAATTGCAACTTGGACACTAACCCCCCTTTTAGACATAGTTTTCAAGAAGATATTTCATGAAAGCCCATTTTCCAGGCAACTAAGACTATAGTCTATAGTGTCACTCTGTTCTGTTTGCAAATTCACATCAGATGTTCGAGATGTGTCCGTTTCTTTAAACCGATTAAAGTTCTCACAGCATGTTCAAGCCTGCTGGAACGCACCTTGACACACCCTGGTACATTTCCTAGCATACAGGCAAACATGGCCTACAAACACACCTCTATTACCCGCACATACTTGGTACACACCCAAGTTTATAGAGGCTGGCTAGAAAGATAACATACACATACTGGTGATAAAAATCACTTTAAATTTTTACTCAAACACACACACTTTCCCCCTACCTTTCCTGTGTATCTGTTATGTATGTTCAGCAAGTTCCTGTCTGTAGAATCCAGATCAGAGCTTCTGTCAGGCCTCAGGTCCAGCATGGATTGTGAGAATCGTGCCATTATGTTTACAGAGGTGTGCTCTCCAACCCGGCCCGAGCCGTTAACAAGCCTGCTGTGGTCCGTTTCTGTACACTCGTAGTACTCGTCTGATGCGGTCGAGCCCTCGTCTTGTGGCGAGTGGGACAATTCAGCACTCCTGTTACTGTCCGTGTCATTGTCTTTAGATTTATCTGCGTACTGATCGGCGGACGCTGAATTCGGTGTCTCAAGTGCTTCCCCATGCTCGCCCGAGCTGGAATTCTCATCAGGCTTCATTTCACTTCTCCTGACCACGCTGACTTGAACATTTTCAGGTCCATCACCTGGGGTCATTACCAGCTGAAGGGTGCGTGGCTTTGGCACAGGAGGTCCCGGTGGAAGTTCGTTTGTCTGAGCTTTGTCCTGAAGAGGCTGCGTTTGTTTAGTAAGCAAAACAGAGTTGTCAGGTTTTACAGTGTCCGGGGGTGCAGTTGACAACTTGTCCTCCGAGGGAACATTTGGTTTAGCCACTGGTTCCTCATGGGGGTTTGGTGCATTTGTTATTAGGGTGTGGGTACCTCTAACACGTGGACTTGCCTTTTCAGGCAGTGGCTCTTCCGGTGGAGCAGTAAAAGGGTCTTTAAAACGTATGGCCTGGGATGTTTCAAACCGCTGCGAGCGCATCAAGTGCGACTGCAGAGGCTTGCTTGTGTCCCGAATGTTGATGAAACCAATGACGTCACTGGGTGGGTCTGGTTCCGGCCATGTGGGCAGGTAGCGAATGAGCTCTGCCTTTGGTAACCCGATGAGCCCCGGGTGTTTGGGCATATCATCAATTACCTCCCGATGGCGCTTAACCAGCCGAGGCAGGGGATTCTGCGAGCTGTCTTTCGGGCTCGGGGCTTTGTCCGATGAGGTTCGGCTTGCCGTATCCACCAAGGAATATTTAGGATTGATGAGTTTCCTGGCGACAGCCGCTGATGGCACAGTGACTGGTGCGGGGACAGGGACTGGCTCGGGCTCAGGGAGGTTAGTCAACTGAATTTTGGAAAGGTTAACACCACGGGAGGTTAAGTAGAGCTCACGGAACTGCTTGTCGAAGGTCTCCACTGCCTGTCCAGTTAGGACCGTGATGAGGTTGCGGTCTAAGCGTGAAGCTGTCCATGTAAAACTGAAACACAAAAGATTTTCAATTAAATCCAACTGATTAACAATATTCTTGTTAGTTTTTATCGTTCACTTATCATTCATCATTCTGAACAAACACAAGCATTAACAGTATGTGCTGTTATTTTCTTATAACACCATGCTCCAAAGTGTTTTTTTATGCATTTGTATTTACATTTATGTTTACATTCACAAAACATAATTCTATCACTATAAAAAAACTATTACTTATTATTACTACATAATAACCCCAATTTCTGCTGCTGGATTTCTGTTTTAATGGTTTTGAATTATTAGTCATCCTGTAAAAGCAGCCCTTGTGCAATGCAAACAGTTATTTTTTTGGCAATTATTATAAACGCTAATAGCAGGGATTTTGTCCACACAAGTTAAAGCCCTAAGTGCATTCATTTCTATATAAAAACAAACACACCAAACAACCTAACAAATCAGTTCACAATGAATTGCCTTGGGTTACCTGACAGCTCATTTTGTGGGAGATAAAAGACACTATAATCTTTGCAGGTGTCGGACTGCAAAGTCTATAAACTTTACTGACAAGATATTAGATACTCCAGTTATAATACTCCGCCCTACCTCAGTTGAACCAAGTCGTTAGTTCAAACTAATTCTATCTGAATAGGCGGCAATAAAGAGAAGTTCATGCCGGTGCTTTTACGGAGGGGAAACACTTAGAGTGTTATTACAATGAATATGATATCGTTTATTCCACAGTAAATCTGATTGGCCGTGACGGTTTGTTGATTCGTTTTCT
Source organism: Silurus glanis (assembly GCA_014706435.1). Classification (NCBI taxonomy): domain Eukaryota; kingdom Metazoa; phylum Chordata; class Actinopteri; order Siluriformes; family Siluridae; genus Silurus; species Silurus glanis. The sequence continues at coordinate 787,688 of JAAIIK010000180.1, forward strand.
ACAGCAGTAGCTCTGACCCTGATTCCCGACTATATTATATTTTATATATATATCTTGTTTTTAAAGTGGTATCATTTAGTGGTAGACGCTACAAGATGACCCAACAAAGATACTAAATAATAAAGAAGGGAATCTGCAAGGTCAGTGCTCTGGGAACGACTTTGCACTTTATGGTTCCTCGGTAACATGACAAGTTTGGTATTAACTAAAAGAAAGAAACTTGGGACTGTACAGCTGCGATAACATTGAGTCTCAGAGATTCCACAACATTAAACGTAACTGTAAATGGATTAAAAAAACATTTTTGCGTTAGTATGCTATAAAATCGTTAAGTACGTAAAGTTAAACGCGCAAATGTGAACGACTTCAGAACTAATCTGGATTGAAGTTAATCCCTAAATTACAGTTTGCATATGAAATGAAACCGGTTGCAGTAAATATGCACCTGTAGGACATTTTACTGCTCACACACTGAAAAGCAGGTGTGGCTCGATGATCGCTCACTGCCATCTTCCTAAAGAACCCCCTCTCCCCCCACCCCCCCCCATACCTGAGGCCTATAGCTAGGATTTATGAAGACAGAGGTTTATGCTCTAAGCGACAAACCTATACATGGCACACTGCACTCATGCACACACACCTGTACGATCCTGAGACTGCGCGATCTCCATCCACGAACATGAACTTCTGGCTCAGTATGCCTTGCACTTTCTTAGACGAACGCGTGTGGAACTCGGAGCCTCCGGTGCAGCGAACCCGGAGATACTGAACGCGGCAGGAGACAAAGAAAAAAAACAAGGCTTAGTGAACTCCAGATCCATCCTTACAGCTTCTCTCCATGCTACATTCAAACATACGTGACTGAGAAGCCTGCTGGTGCTAGTGACGTGTTGTGGGGGATTTAAAGTTCACCGAAAGGTCTGAATTAAGGGTGGAGCCAATGACCTGGTGCAATGCAAGGGTTTGATCACCATTGCTAATGTGAAGCAAGGTGCTGGAAGCGTCATGGAGTAATTGGTCATGGCTTAAGGCAAAGTTTTTGTTCTTCATTAAAAATATTCAAACATCCTGTGAAAATCATTTATTGGAAAAAACGGAGCAGACGTGTGAAAGAGGGAAACAGACTGGAGATTGTGGAGATTTGTGAAGCCACGAGGGTGTTCGTGATTTAGGTGAGGAAGTGAGGAGGCCTGGGGTGCAGTAATCAGTCACATCCGTTCCTTTTCAAAAGGGCTGGAGCTCTATAGCCGGAGATCTTCCAATCCTCCAACCCCTGGAAAGCAGATCTTCATTGAGCTGGCTTTGTGCATTGTCATGCTGGAACAGGTTTGGGTCTCCTGGTTCAAGTGGAGAAAAACAATTCATGCCGCCACATCCAAAGGCGTCCTGTGCAACTGTGTGCCTCCAAATTTGCGCCAAGAGCCACAACGTGTGGGTGGAAAAGTCGGGCGTCCCAATACTTTTGACCAGACAGAGTATTTTTTATTATTTTTTTTTATCCCTGTGAAATCCCCGACTCGAATGATGGAAGTTAAAAACATAATTGATGTGAAAGACATTTAATCTTTCACTCTTGTAAATATTTCGGAGGCCTTTTGTTTTTTATTGCCGTTACTCTCACGGGACGAGAACGACTGGCATGTTCAGAATGTTCATGCACACACCTAAAAATACAAAACACACAGAACAGCAGCAGCATTTACACAGTGCCAGGAGAAGTCATGTGAGCCAAGGAACCAATGTGTATGTGTGTGTGTGTGTGTGTGTGTGTGTGTGTGTGTGTGTGTGTGTGTGTGTGTGTGTGTGTGTGTGTGTGCGCGCGCGCGCGCGTGTGTGTGTGTGTGGCACCTTTAGGTGGCCGTCGTGCATGCCCGCTCTGTCGCACATCTGCAGGAAGTCCTGAACGGACGCTTGCTCGATGATTATGTACAGCGCGACTTTTCTCTTAAAACCGGCGTCCAGGAGGTCCTTGAAGATGTCCACGTCGGTGAAAACGTCCATGACGATGCCGATGAGCTGGAAAACATGACGTTCATGCACGTGAATTTGATGTGCAATATTACTGACCGAGGGTCTTCGTTCTGATCAATCAGGAGCCCCGAATGAATACTTTTTTGTCTGGTGTAACTGCGGGCATGAAAGCTTGCAGCTACAGCAGCTCTTATAAGGTTTCAAGTAAAACATAGTTTAAACTACAGAATAAGGATCACTTCTACCATCATAATATTACCAGGAGTCTGGAACTGCTTGGTGGCAGCGGCAGTCATAAAAATAACACCTGCTTGATCTTTTCACAGTAAACTAAGAATAAATGTGTGTTCACGGTGTGGCACAAAAGTGCAGCGATTTATTATTCTACATATTAATATTTTACAGATTTTCAGATATTTTTACTGGTTCACTCGAACTTTAATTAGCACACATTGTCTGTATTCGTGTGCGATGATCGATATTACTGGTAGCTAAACTATTAGCTGAACGTTAAAATGTAAATCGCCCGATAAAAGCACGTGAAATAGGAAAAGGGGCGAGGCTTATTTTCGAACAGGTTTCTGTTGTACTGTTTACATCTTATTAATCAGAAACTCACACAATGCTGAACTCTGCTCGATTCAGTAGAGTATGACAGACCAATGTAGACTTTGGCTTCAGCGACAGGAAGCGGGACCTCACTGTAACCTGGAGCTTGTGATGGAGTTACACCTGATGGGTGGGGCAACACTGGAATGACTGGTTGAAGTACACGGGAGGTTCGCACCTGCAGTAACGAGTGACGTATCGGATTACCGATGTGTTGGACGTGTAAGAGCTCGTATTAATAAATAGCGCAGTGTATCGCAGCTTTGAATGCTTGATTGCTTTCCCAGATCGCAATGTCCTTTATTTATCAGTAAAACAAAAAATATTATCATTGTACCGCGAAACTAAAAAAAAACCTGACTACCGAGGACGTTTAGGGATGCAGTCGTATTTGATGAGAATCATGTGCCGAATAAAATCCCACCCCTTTTTTATATTTAATCACATATTATAATTAACTCTTACATCAAGCGATTATGATGTTAATTATGCAATACATCAATCAAGGTGACGACACGCAAACGGCTGTAACACACCTACATTCACTCACACACACACGTTTTTCTTGTTAGCTTTATGAAGACCTGGCATTGAGGCCATTATTAAGCAGTGAATTAATGCTAGACTCCAATGCACGGATTCTAACTTCTAAGGACTTCGACAAAGGCAGGACTGTGAGTTTGTGGGGACCGAGATATAAATCCCCCTCCCCCACACAGCCTTCTTTTTTTATCAAAGAGCGCTCTGTGCATGAACAGCGCCCTGACAATGAGGGTCCGAATGCTTTTACGAGGCAGTAAAAAGGCGCTGTGTGTGTGTGTGTGTGTGTGTGTGTGTGTGTGTGTGTGTGTGTAAGGTCCTCATGTTTGCACGCATTAATACAGAAGCACTGACAGCATGTTTTAACGCGTCGTCTCGTGTTGTGTCAGAACGTTTGCAGATGTGTCAGCGATGACTGCCCCGAAAGCAGGACACAAAAACGTCTGATTCATTCTGACTAAGTCTGGCCGGCTCTGCTTTTTTTTTCTTCCTATTCTTGCATTCCGTCCAATCAGCACTTCCTCTGAAACACTGAAGGATGGGTTTGGTCTGTGTTTGCAAACCCGGCGTTCTCACGCATACTCTGCCATTCCCGAGAGGGTCTTTTAAACACCCGAGTTTCCGCTAAGCATTCACGCCGTCTTGTCGGACTCGCTCGTTTGATACGGCGGCCGCTTTCAGGCTGTTTGTTATCCCTCGGTGCTTTTGGGAGTCAAAGTATTTAATGGGAAATCCCAGACCGACCACACCAATGTCTGAGGGCTGTGTCCCAAACCACACAGCTACTGAACTAAACAGCATAGTGAAGCAGTCTGGCCCCAGGACAGGCCTGGAGCTACAGTATGGGGCATGATGGCATGAAGGGTTGGACGTAAACCAAAATCTTTGCATGGTAGATTGTGCTAACCCCCTACAGACATGCTACGATGCTATGAATGGCTCAACAAATATGATTGGGCAGTTTTTTTTGGTAACATGACCCAGCACAGCAGCCTTAAACGATAATGAACGTTATCATGTCCACAACTAAGGGCCAGCTCGTTATTGAGTAGCCCTTGAGTACATGCTGCGGTGATTCTGATGCTCAATTTTCTGAGAAAATGTTTAAACCCGTGGGTTTTTATCAGTTTGCTCATTTAACACTTTGTTGTTTTTATGTATTTGATGATGCGTGGTTAATTTTGTAGTATCTATTGTATTTGTAGTATTTTGCATCGTGGTGTGTTTGTGTTTGTTGTGTTGTTCTCACACAAAAGGGCTCCAATAAATCTGTAGCAGTTATTTACATTACATTACTTTAACAGGATTTGAATATCATGATATGAAACGATAAAACATGGCTGTGTTTGTGTTGTGTATGAGGAATTTTAATGGCTCTGAAGGCTTCAGGAGACAAACCATGCATCCGTTTAAACAAAACAGCTGGCCATAGTCTCCAGTGGTGTTTTTGTAGCCATATTAGTGCAATAATGGCTGTAAACAGAGAGGGCAGTAAAGTACCATGTTCACAAATCACTATGCAAACTCAAGTTTTGTCTCCAATCTTGTCCTTCTGTATGAAAACATCTGGCGAAAAATGTATGCTACGTTCAAACGGTGCAGGTAGCCAGTCATTGTAGTATAAAGTCATCAGCAGGCTTCTAACATCTGGTTGGCGTAGTAACTCATCATCGGTTGGTGCAACTAATGTTCCAATTTTGACCAAAAGATCAGGACGTGTTCACGTCTTCACTCCTATTGCTCTGAATTTGATTAAAGTCAAATTATTCTCTGGACACGCCCACATTAAAGTCACCAGGTCCTGCTGAAAGTCACTGCTTTAGGCTGAAATAAGAAAACACTTGCAAAGCACTCGCTCTTTTCCATCTTCCTTCATGAAACTGAAACTTGGAAAGGTCAAATATACAGGATACGACCAGGATTTCGAACAAAAATTGACATGATAACCACAGTGGCCACGCCCCCCGGAAATTTTATGCTAGTTAGTTAGGGTGGTGTTCAAATTGTAACAATGGATGGGTTATTACTTAAGAATGGATGAGAAGTATTACATTATTAATCGCTATGACTAAACCCTGACAAAGGTGTGTGTGTGTGTGTGTGTGTGTGTGTAGAAAACTCTAGGTTATATTGTGTATTTTCTTTTTTCTTTTTTTTTTTTTAAGTTAAAGTTGTCGGCTCTACAGAAGAGCGTGGAAGCAGGATTTATTGCGTCACAATGTATGAGGTACCTTCTGCGCCTGCGCGATGGTCTTCCTCACCACCTCCTTGATGTGCGCCTGGCCGTCCACCGGTGGCTGCATGTACACGTTGACCCTCGTGACTCCGCGGTACGAGTTACAGTCGGGCCAGCCCAGGTCCAGGTCCGGGATGGAGATGTCGGAGCGGTCGGGCCAGTACTGCAGCGACAGCGCGGGCTCCGCCAGCACCGCCGAGTCGGGTTTGGTGTGCTCGGCCCCGGGCTCGTACTGCTCCACGGTGCGGCAGAGGCGCTCGAGCTCAGGCTCGGACAGGAAGGGCCGCAGCTCGCGTTCTTTCACAAACGCGTCAAAGGCCTCGCGACCGCCGGAGATGAGCGCCTCGAGCGCGAGCCGCTGGTCCTCGCTGTAGAGGAACTCCGGCTTGGACTCGCTCACGCGCCAGTTCACGTGGTTGTCGTCGAGACATTGTATTTGAGACAGAGCCATTGTTTTTTTTTTTTTATATAGGAAAATAAATAACAACAAAACACTAAAATTAATAAATAACCGAAAAGTTACTCCGACGCTGCCTTAATACCGGTGCGCGCGCTCCCAGGCGTAAAAGTGTTCCTCGTTTGTATAGAAAACTTTATCATCATCATCATCATCATGAGTTATTAGTAGTATTATCGTTACAATTTTTTTAATCTAAGCCAGGTCGGTTCCGCGCGCGCGATCCTGAATGATCCCGGTGCTGGTTCATGGTGTCTCGCGCTCGTGAGATGTAGATCAGCTTTCAGTCACCCAACAGGTAAAAGGAGGACAAAAGCGTCCCCGGAGACGAACCTCCTCCCACCGGTCCACAGCGCACACACCTCACACACACACACGCCTTACTGCCTCACGTGACCCTGACTCTCAAAGCAGACACCGCGTCCGGTCCCCGGTACACCGCCTGTCCGCGAGCGCCGGCAAAAAAAGTCTCACCGACCAAAAACTTTCACCGGAACCCGGTGGTGATAAAAGTCTCCCGGTCCACGTTCTGCTCTCCACACCGTCACCGGGAAGAGGAAGAGGAGAGGCCGCGTCTCAAGCACAGTCCACACACACACACACTCACACACATTATTTCATCCCATCCGCTATAAAACTCTCATTCACATGATGACGCGGCGCTGAATGTTGGCACGCGCGGGCGCACGCGGGGCGGAGCTGGTCCTTATTGGCCAAAAAAGGGAACCCGGGACTTTCACTTCCTTCTTACACACACACACACACACACACACACACACACTAACGTTTCAGGCAGTAAAGAAAATAATAATAATAATAATAATAATAAAAGTGCAACAACTTCACTTTATATAATATCACTTTATTTCTTTGTGCTGTTTGTGTTTTTCACTCATTCACTTTTTCAGTTTTCTTTCCTCCTTTCTTTTTTCTGTGCTTGTTTCTGAAGTGCTATAATGCGTTTAGTCATTCGTTCATTTACTCACTCGTTCACACATTTATTCTTTCACATTCACACTCTCACACTCACACACACTCTCACACACACACTCACACCCACACTCACACATTCACACTCTCACACTCACACTCACACATTCACACTCTCACATTCACACTCACATTCACATTCACACACTCACACACACATTCACACTCTCACATTCACTCTCTCACACTCACATTGACACTCTCACATTCACACACTCACTCACACCCACACTCACACATTCACACTCTCACACTCACACATTCACACTCACACACACATTCACACTCTCACATTCACACTCACATTCAC
>JAAIIK010000180.1:902010-912397 GCA_014706435.1 Silurus glanis
TGAAAAACATCCTGGTGGAATATCTTAAATAATACATGAATCTTAACAATCAAATTTAAATAAGTATAAAATAAATAAAAATAATGATCCTGAACTCATCCAGAACTTGTAATGTTTTCTCTATACTGTAGAGGGCGTTCTAGGTCTGCTTAGAAGCTGCTAGTCATTCTTGCAGCGAGTGGCAATACTTTTTAGTGGAAAGAAAATAGCTTCTCTACGTCACGTGCATGGTTCAAATTTTGACCAAATCATACGAAACTAGAGCGATTCACTAGAGTGATGTCATGTGTGCAGAATAAAACACAAATTGGGCCAGTTTTACTGGAGAATAATCAACCGTGAAGTGAAACATCTGGGAAGATGTTCCACTAGATTTTGTGGAGATTTATTCAGCAGCAAGGGTGTTAGTTAGGACAGGTACTGATGCAGGCGAGGAAGTGAGGAGGTCTGGGGTGCAGTCAGTGTTCATATTCATTGTTTAATAGGTTTTGGAGCTCTATAGCAGGAGATCTTTCACATCTTCCAACCAATGTAAAGCAGATCTTCATGGAGCTGGCTTTGTGCACAGGAGCACTGTCATGCTGAAACAGGTTTGGGTCTCCTAGTTCAAGCAAAGGAACATTTTTATGCTAATGCATCCAAAGACGTCCAACTTTATGCTAGCAGTTTGGAGAAGAACCAAAAACGGGTGGAAAAGTCAGGTGTTCCGATACCAGTATTAAAGTCTGACCCTGTAGCCATTGTCTCCCTTATCAGAGGTCCCGTCAGGTTATATTGCATGATTACTTGTTGACACGGCAACCACTTCCTCCCCGTACATCATGCATGGTAATGACAGGATTGGCTTACACGCAACGCAGGAGGAGTTAGACGATAATCTGGCAACCGGATATTCGCAACCTTTACGGAGACAGTAATGATAAAGGAAACTATTCATTCAGTTCCTATAACCGGGCTCGGATGAAGCTCCACTTTCAAGAAAAAAATGTGTTTCCATAGCAACAGCACATTCGAGTCTAAAGCTCAGTTGAAACGGGGGACGTTTCGTCCGAGTGGATTGTGGCGTGATTGCTGAAGGAGTCTCCAGTGTCAGGGGAGGCAGGATAAGTGGGGGACATTTTTACACTCTCTGCATCTTGTAACAAAAAAGAGACAAGCTGAATTTTTGTATTCTTTTGTATAAACAACTGAGCAAAGCTCAACTTCACTCTTCAGACCAACAGGAGAAGAATGCCTACATTTTTAATCAGTAAAACTGGAGCGAGTCTGTGTGCAGCTCCACACCAGACGTGGCTCTGAGAGAGGAGCTTACACCAGGCCTGGACTTCTATAGTTACATCCTCACATTCTCACAACAATGTTTTTAATTACTTCGGATTCCACGTAGAAGACGTTCGATTCCGGCTAATCACCCGTCATTAATTCATCACTGATACATGATATGACTAAAAGTATTGGAAGACTTGACCTTTCCAGCCATATGTGGTTCTTCTCCAAATTGTAAGGATGTTTTTGGATGAGGTACAATGTAATTTTACATTCTCTTGAACTAGGAGACCCAAACCCGTTCCAGAATGACAATGCCCCTATAGCCAAATGCTAAATGAATCTTTACGAATCTCCACAGAAATCTAGTGGAACATCTTTCTCAGAAGAGTGGCGCTTATTGTAACAGCAAATTGGGCCTTGATGTGAAATGAGTGGAAAGAAACACAAAGCGATCTTATGTTTGGGTGTCCACCAACTTTTGCAAGGCAGTATGTATATTTTTGTGCACATTGTTATGTACAGGATGTTATTTTTTATAATGTTGTTGATATTGTATATTGTGTGTACTTTTTCCAAGTGTATTTGCGTGCCAGGGTGAAACATGGTGGTGGAAGCATCATCTTCCCAGAAGAGTGGAGCAATAGCAAATGAAGACTAATTTAATATTAAAAAGATTTTAAAGAATATTCAAAGAAAAGCATCCAAGAATCCTTGAAAGACAGTATAAGGCATAACCTCGAGTTTTGATTCACAATCCCCGTAATCCTGTGTGATGTCATATTGTGGTGTTTGACATGGAGGGCTGTACCCATATAGTTCTGAGACTCTGAGAATCAATGTCTATCTTTCTCTTTCTCTGTCCCCCTCTCACTCTCTTTTTCTTTCTGTCTCTCTGTGCCTACATTATTCATGCTGGAATGAGACCTGAGCTAAAGTTACATCAAGGCAAGAAGACCTGACAAATTAATGCTCCTTCCACAGTCGCACAACAGCACAAACACCGACACAGATCCTCTGACACGGTTACTTCACCCCTCGATAAGTCACTCATGAACACTCGAACCCAGCAGATCCGATCGTCCGATCCTGGTTATGTCCTGTTTGCGCTCTCAGTTCTCGACAGGGCCTCTGACTCTCGAGTAATCAACAGAAGAAGAGAAGGTGTGTAGGAGTGTGGAATTAGAGGGGAATGAGAACCCACTTCAGTGGAGGAGTTTGCTTTTTGGTTCTGAGAAGAGGAACCATGAAGACAGCATTCATCAGTCCACCTTAAAGAGTGTGAGCAGATCCTCAGGTACGGAAAGATCTTTCATGTGTTGATTAATTGGAATCATACGCAATTTACTATGTTTGAGGGTGTTAAAGCATGGTAAAGCTGGTTTATCTTTGACCACGCCCCCAAAAAAATAACAAAAGTGGCAAAGCGAACGTAACAAAAGAGTTAAACAACATAACTATGTTTAATTTTCTTTATTTATGGAGTTGATTTGGATTGATTTCATCAATGTGAAGTGAAGAGTTTCTTCACACAGTTCTTGTGTTAATGTGTGTACAACTCAAAACCTTTTATATAGAAGAATTCGCGAATAAATTAGTTTGTATCCTTATTGAAAAAAAAAACCCCGTAATTATACAGTGTTAAAATTTAATTGATTAAATCTTACTTACTATCTCTTTTTCTGTGCTGTTACAAAATAGAAAAAGGAGAAAATGCCAGGTAAAAAGGGTGACTCAAAGTCAGCGGCAAAAAAAGGAGGCAAAGCAGAGCCAGAAAAAAGCAAAGGCAAAGAAGAAGAAAAAAAAGGGAAAGATGACAAAAAGGGGGCAAAGGACGACAAGAAGGGAGGGAAGGACGACAAGAAAAAGGGAAAAGAAGAACCCAAAGGCAAGGGAAAAGATGACGGAAAGAAAGGAAAGGACAAAGGAAAGGGGGCAAAGGTGGTCAGCGAGTCAGAGGAGGGATCCGACGATGAGCCGATTGAGGACGAGGATGAGTTAAGCGATGATGAAGAAAGGGATGGAGATTCTGATGAGGACACGCGCAAGCCTGGAAAGGGGGGCGCCAAAGGCAAAGCGGCGAAGGGAAAGTCCAAATCTAAACATGCTGTGTCAGATGAGGAGGAGGACGAAGAGGACGAAGAGGATAAAGAAATTGATGAGAGTGAAGACGATAGAAAAAAAAAGAAATCGAAAGATGCCCAAAAATCCAAATCTAAACCCGAGGCAGAAGGAACGAAGAAAAAAGCAAAAAAGAAGGATGAGGTTCCACCTGAGATGGCACCAGAACCTTCAAAGAAACTGTTTGGTTTCCCTGGAATTGGGAAGAGCTCAAAGAAGCGATTGAAAAGCACTTCTAGACTGTTTCTTGGACTCGGGAAGCAAAAGAGTTTTATGGTCAGGAAAAAGAGAAGGAAATCTGTTTTAAAGAACGCCCCAAGGCTTCTGATGCGCTTCAAAGCCAGTAAGAAAAAGAAAAAAGAGAAGGAACAAAATGAGCAATTGGGACGCAAGCCATCTTACATGCTGCTTAGAATCGGTGGCAACAAACCAGCTGAGAAGAAATCAGGATTCTTCAAAGGACTTTTTGGAAAAAAGAATGCAGATGATGGGTCGAATTTTAAAAACCACGGTCTGATTTTGGGGAAAGTAGCTGGAGCAACAAACTGGCTAACTAAGAAGTTTCTCTCAACAAAATTAAAACGGAGGCCATTCTACCGAAACCGTGGTCGCTGGGGACAATCAAGCAGCAAACGCTTTCCTGAAGGAAGTCGACAAACGAGCATGCAAGGACCTCATGGGCATCACAACTATGCATATGAAGAGGATTTTGATGAATACGATTATAATAACCAGGGTAGAATGAGAACTGGTGCATTTCACAGACAGTCCATACAAAGAAACCCAAACTGGTATGAAGATCCAGCTGACTACTATGAAGAACATTCACAGGGCTATTATGGAATTGATGATGAATACTACAACCCTCACATGAACTTTCAGGATGGAGGAGAGTATTATGACAATGGTATGGGTTACTATAACACAAATCACACAGACTACTACCCAGAGGAGATGGATTACTATGGCCAGCAGCATTTGATGGATCCATATTACACTGACAGTATGGAATACTACGATGAGAATCAGTACCTAATGGAGGATTACTATGAACCGTATGGAGAGGAAGGCGAGTTTTATGACCAGGGTCAATTTGATTACTATGATGAACCCCTAGAATTCTATGAAAATCCATATGGTGATGTTGGAGTAGCTGATCAATACATGACATCATATGGAGCTTACGAAGACCCTTATCTCCAGGAACATCAGTTTAATTACACGGAATCAGGGTTAACCCCATATCTCGATTCTTCCTACAACATGTACCAGCCATATACTTATACAATGCATGATGTGATGGAGGGTGATGAGTTTAATGATGTAGCTGTAGAGCCAATGAATTTTCAAGGTGAGATGTTCAGAGTTCCAAGGCCCCAAGTAAAACTTTTCGGTAGAGAAAGGATGGCAGTTGAACTTCCTCCATTGCCGCAACGATACGATCCTGAAGAGATGTCACAGATTCATTATAATAATGTACCATTCATGCCTGATGCCCTTATGGATGGTGCTTTTCCTGCACAAGTACATACACAAGAACTGCTGCATCCAGGGATACCTCAGATTCCCACACCAACTGCAGTGCTAATTAAACATGCTAATAGTCCTCAGGGGTTTATGAACCCTAACATTCAGTCCCCACATATGTCACCCATTGCACAAAGGGGTGGTTTTCTCCCATCACCTACACCAAGCAGGAGGTCCATGGGAATGATGGCTCCCTCTGTACAGAGACCTCTATCTCCGATGTTAGCAAGAGAAGGATTCACAGAGCCATTGATGGATGTGGGCCCCCCACACTTTCACATGCAGAAACAAAGCTTCCCTACCTCTCCTCAGCTTTCTATACGTCAAAGACAGAGCCACTCTCCACAGGCTTCCATTCGTGGATTTGGAGTTAGAGATGTGCCTCCATCTGCACAAAGAGGGATGTCACCTCCACATCTTCAACGCCCATCTTCCCCATTAAGGCAGAGAAAAGTCAGTCCACCTGCTTCTCCATTAGCCTTCAGTCATTTTCAGCCTCAGACCTCATACTTAGAGGGCAAGGCTTCTCCCATTACTATGGCCCAGAGAATGCCTCGTCAAATGTCCTCATTTCAAAGGAGCCCTCCAGCTTCCGCTCACAGTTCCTTCCGCAGGCGAAGCCCACCACATTCTCCTCGTGCCTCAATAAGAAGGCCCAGCCCAGTTTCCTCCCCATCAATATCTCACCATCCATTTAGTGGAAAAAAGCTTCAACGTTCCATATCTCCTCCTAGGCAAATGAGTCCTCCAACCTCTCCTCAAATGAGAAGGCGTCCAGTGGGTGGTGTTCAGCAGGTGGACTCCAACAAGCCTCGCTCCCCATTCGCAGCTCACAGATCATCACCTGCGCTTTCACGGAGAAGTTTTGCAATTAGTGCAGAAACTCCATTGCCAGATGGACAAAGGTCACCATCACCCAGCTTCTCCCGTAGGTCAACCCGTCTTGTTAGGAACCCACCCCCATTCGAAACACCTGGTGTTCAGCTGCGTGGAATGGGGCGTCCAAACATTCCCATGGGAACAGTAAAACCCTCTGTAGGTCAGATGGGTCGTTTGGGCACTTCAACTAAAAACATGGCTCCTTCACGAGGATCTATACATAGCAACAGATCGGTTATAGCTCAGGACATTAGAAATTCCCCAAAGCTTCAAAGTCAACATCCTGGGGTGGCCATTATAGACCAGAGGCATGTCATTCCTCCAGGACGAGCAGGTCCCATGCGTAATGCGCAAAGACCTGTTGGTCTTGGTCGTCCTCTTATGGCCAGACAGTCTCTGAGGCGAGGACCCCCTTCACCACAGCCTTCTCTAAAACATCTTGGTCCTAAGTCACCCCAACCTTCCATTAGGCATCTGTCCAGGCCATCTTCTCCTCACCCCTCTATCAAACATGGCTCACCACTACCAATGCGTACCCCTTCCCCTTATGGACCTCCCATACACATTGTGTCAAGTCCTTTTCAAAATGTTCAGATTCCTGAAGCATCTCCATACCCAACTGTAATCCAACAAGCCCCTGTGGAATTTGATCAAATGATTAATGTGCCTCAAGCACCTATGGTTACCAGTGCTTTACAAAATCAGAGCATTTATAATGCCTCTTATAAATCACCCTTTCTGCAACCTATGCAACATTATGCCCCTGAAGTCACTGGTGTAGAGCAATTTCCTGAGCAAGCATCTTCACCCCAATTATCGAATTCATTACAAAATCCAAATTTGCTTAACACTTCAAACTATACCTTTGTACCTCAAGTTGCAACAGTGCCACGTACTGTTTTACAGCAGCCTGTTCTATCAAATGCTTTGCAAAATCCTCAGGTTCGTGGTGCATCTTTCGTCTCACCGCTGCAGAGACCAGGCTCTCCATATGCTGCTGAAGTGGCACATCTGCCAGGCTCACCATCATTACAGCCATCAATGGTATCTTATGCTCCTGAAACAGAATTGCTTGGACAAGGTCCAGGTCAGCCTGCATCGCCAACACTGTCTAATGCTATTCAAAATCCTTATCTTCATAATGCCTCATACAAATCAGTTCTACAGATGAATTCTTCTGCCTACTCACCAGTCGTATCACAGTATGATTACATACAAGAACCAGGCCCTGGCACCCTTCTCACGAATGCAATTCAAAATCCCAATCTCCGAAATGCTACATACAGGACACATTTACAAAGAAGAGGATCCAGATTTGTGCCTAGCCCAAGGACATCTCCAGTTCTCTCAAAGGCTCTACAAAATCAACAAATTCATAAGGCTTCATACCAAACACATTTTTCTCATCCAAGCAAAATGTACACCTCTGTTCCCATGAGGGGCTACCCCCAGAGCCCTGTTCTGTCAGATGCACTGCATAATCCTCAAGTCCGTGGTGCAACCTACAATCTGCCAGGTGGCGCACTGATGCATAGCAATCAAATGGCGGCTCCATCGACCTCTCCGATGCTCACTAATGCTTTACAAAATCAACAAGTTAGGAAAGCTTCATACAGACTTTCAGATGGAACCATAATAAGTGTGGAGCCCCAACAACAACAACAACAACCCTTTTCTCCAAACATCTCAAATGCCTTAGGTAATACAAACCTGAAATATGCCTCTTATAGACTTCCAGATGGAACTTTAATCACGACCGACTCTATACAACAACAGCAACAACAAGCCTCTTCTCCTAATCTATCCAGTGTATTGCAGAATCCAAACATGAAAAATGCTTCTTACAGACTTCCAGACAATTCGGTTCTTACAAACTACCAGCAGAATCCAGTATCTCCAAATCTGTCACGTGCACTTCGAAACAATAGCATTCGAAATGCATCCTATAGACTGCCGGATGGAACAGTTATTTTTACAGAGCAACAAGTGGAACCAACATCTCCAGCTCTGTCAAATGCACTTCAGAACCCAATTATCCGAAATGCATCCTATAGATTAGGTGATGGCACCATTATTCTTCCTGATTATGGCCAATCAAAATCTACTTCCCCAAATTTGTCAAATGCGCTTCAAAACACGCAGATGCGCAATGCTCATTATAGGTTGCCAGATGGGTCTATTATAACCACCCAGCTTAATACACCTTCCCCTAATTTGACAAGTGCTTTGCAGAATCAAAACATGCGCCATGCTACGTATCGGCTACCTGACGGTAATATACTGAGTGCTAATCCAGTTCACACACCAAATTTGTCCAGTGCCCTCAGAAATATAGATATCAAAAAGGCTTCCTTTAGGCTTCCAGATGAATCAATTTTTTTAAGTGCAAAACCAAACAGTCCAAACCTGGCAGAGGCCTTAAAAAATCAAAACCTTCGCAAAGCTTCATACCGACTACCGGAGGACTCTATTTTATTAGCAGATTCTCATACAACTGATCCAAAACTCTCACAAGCACTTTTAAACCAAAATCTCCGAAATGCTATTTACCGTTTGCCTAATGAATCCATTCTCAGGCAAGGCTTTGTCGTTTCATCGTCACCACAACTGAAGAATGTTCTGAAAAACACTGGTATGAAGAATGCTTCCTATCAGCTGCCATCAGCACTATCTACCGTAACAGCATCTGGATTGATCATTGGGCCCGATGGCAGATATGCAATTGTGGCTCCGCAAAGAAAAGGTCCTGAAGAACACTGGGCTATGTATTCCAGAGAAGCACAAAGTGCAGAAGATGTGTGGGCTGCAGAGAGGGTTTTACCACACGGAACTGTACAGAATCTTTCTAAATGGTCTATGTACCGTGATGAAAACATGGCTGACCACCTTTCTCCACCACCCACTGCTGCTGGGTCCAAGGAAGGTGAGGTGCAATGGGTACCAAATAGGGAGGGGGAACCCACTGGCCAGTGGTATGATAAGGTAATTCATGTTACTCAGATTCTCCACGCATTCTTAGCATTTAATAAACTTTTCAGACTCTACAGGTTCTGCATTTGTCGTACATTTAGCTCATGCATTTATAGATAATAAATGCACCCGAACCTGGTATAGTTTTACCCATCAGTTAATGAAGGAAAGGTCACTGCTGGAAGTCGGTGTGGCTTCGAGTTTGCACAAAAGACCTGGCCAAGCTGAACTATCTCCAGCAGGGTTTAGCTGCAGACTTTTTCAATACATGGGATGTCAGATGAGATTTACAAGACTGATTATATCCATGCTCAGGTTACTTCAGTGACAGATGGTATCTCTGCAGTGATGTGACTCTGGCCAGCATGTGTGCACACTGACCTCATTTGTTGCAGAGAACTTTCAAAGTTAGGGTTAGAATGAATGTTACTGACATTATTTCAGCATGATGAAAATAATCACAATGGTTGCTTGCTTGACTGGAGTGAAGTATAAGGATCACGGTTATTTGAGTAAAATTACATGACTAATTCCTGTTTTGTACATAGATGTATTCTATAAGAAGCCTTCCTACCATGAGTTACAGGGAGAAACGAGAAGCTGATGGACTTGAGGACATCACACAGTTGGAGTAAGAAAAATTGAAATAAATATCAATGCTTCCAAACATTCTTCAGAAAATATTTTTATTTGATTGCATAACATTAAATGGATGATTGAATTTATCTTCCTTGTAGGGAATTAACAGAAGCAGCGGTTTTAATAAACCTGAACACTCGTTTTCAGAGGGAGCTCATCTACGTGAGTCAATAAATTCTTGCATTCTGATTGGTCAGATCAGAATCAGATCAGTGACCTACAATTATCTTATTTATACATCTGAGAAGCTGAGGGTTAAGGGCCTTGCACGAGGGCCCAGCAGTGGCAGCTGGGTGGAGGGGAGGTTTGAACTCCGATCAGATGTCCCTTAACCACTAAACCATTGTTTATCATCATCAAAATGTATAATCGTATCGCTGTTCTAATACCAGACATGTGGTTAATTTTTTTGTCTACATTTTCAGTAATCTTTGCATTTTGTGTACTCTTTTCTTCTCTTTTTTCCCCAGACTTACATCGGCTCTATTCTGCTATCCATGAATCCGTACAAGTTACTGAACATCTATGGAACAGACATGGTCCTGCAGTATAACGGTCATGGTTTAGGAGAAAACCCACCGTGAGTGGAAAATGCAATTACACAAAACTGTACTGTAGTTTTCCTGTTTTATTACAAAGGAGTATAGACTTAGCGTTTGACAGTGGTGATGTATTTTAATTCAATACTGATGGAAAAAGTTCTTATTTGCTGTGTTGCCAAACTCATTTCAGGAGAAAGCAGCTAACAAATAGTCACTAGAGGATGTGATTTTGCATAGCAATGAATTTTTTATGAATATTTGCATATTATATATATATATATATATATGAGGTCATTGGTTGTTGAGAACAATGATTACTGATGATTACAATTTTTAATTAGGAACAGTGGTGATCAGTGATTGGTCTTTCTAAAAGATTGCAATCAATGTTGTTAAAATAATGGTGATCAGTGATTGGTCTTGATGAATAATGGTGATCAGTG
>JAAIIK010000181.1:0-10218 GCA_014706435.1 Silurus glanis
TATATCCTGCACTTGCTGTTATTGCACTCTGGTTAGACCCAAACTGCATTTCGTTGCCTTGTACTTGTACATGTGTAATGACAATAAAGTTGAATCTAATCTAATGAAAAGAGATCATATAAAGCAAATAATCAAATAATCATGCTTAAAGAGGCAAAATTAGTTAATGATTTATATAAAGGCGTAGCTTACATTATATCATCGCCATCCTTAATCGTGCATACATGTCACACTTATATTTTAAAGGCTGGAAGAGCAGGTGAATCTGGTAGACAAGTTAGAGCTTCAAGAAGGAAGTGAAGATAAAAACAACTTGCTGAAGTAAGAGAAAATTCACGGAGAGAGAACAACAGTGTCAGGTCCTGAGGAATAGGAAGGATCAGGCTCGTCTCCAGGAGACAAGGGAGTGGTTGGAGAATAGGTGAAGAGAGGAGACCCGGAGAAAAAGGGCTCAAGCAGTAGTTCAGGCTCAGTTTGGGTAGAAGCATCCCGGGTATGAACAGTGGAAGGCAAGGAGTGAGGCACACAAGGTCCAACAAGTCGTCCCAAAAGGCGAATATGTGCCATGGCCAGTAGGTAGCGGCGACTATCAAATACACACATAGGGCGTTGGCCTGTGGGATGTTTTGTAGGAGAAGCTGATGAAAGAAGGGGTGAGGAGAAAGGGAATAAATTAAAAATAATAATATAATGGATGTAAAGAGGGAAATGCTTGATTAATTATGCACAAATTATCATAATAATCATAATATAGGCAATATGCTTTAACTCTATTCAAACTGTATTCATGCACATGTAATCCATATACTCAAGGTAGAATCTTAAGTAGGAAGAAAAATACAAAAAAATATATCTATCTATATATAAAATCTTAAACAAGAGAAGAGCAATGAAGCATTATGCACAGAACTTACACATTGTCAGTTGATGAAAACGAGCGGTATAGGATGTTCAATAACCAAGACACACAAACATACAGGAAGCGCTAAGGACGCTTGTAGTTAAGATACAGGCAAGATTTGATTTAGAAATAGTTCAGGACAGGAAACACGGAACTATTTCGCACGGAAACTCGAAACTATTTTGCACGGATAAAATTGCAGACATAGCACAAGCTAAGATGAATACTGGAAAAATCAATTAAACTAATCGATTAATACACAGCTAAAATACAGAAAATTAAATCTACAGATTCTACTAAGGAAGGATCATGAGATTGGCAGCATACGAAAAGACAAGGGAATTTTCACAAGTAATAAATAACAAAAAACAAAACAAGCAATCAAAACAAAAAGGTGTGAAAATTGTGGTTGTTTTTCAAATGGTAAAATGCATGATCAAGGGATTTTTGTAGATGAAGGAATGGTCAACATCAGATGTTTACGGTACATGTAAATAAAAAATGTATGTGTCAGGAATTCCCCTGCCATGCCCCCTTCGGCGGCTGTCAAACTTCGGCATTCCCCAAAGCACCTCGCTCCTCCTCTAGTGCGTGCCCCGCCCGCACGAAGCTGCCCGCAATCGGGCTTCATGGGGAACACCTGAGGCTCATTTCACTCGCTCATTCCCAGCTCCTATACAAACCCCACATTCACCCACACTCCCGGTCCGTTATTGTAGGTTTCATGCGGTATGTCTCGTCGCGTATGCGTATTCCCGCTACGTACCTGTCGTAACCGGACTCCTCACTCTCTCCACGGCTGTGCTTCCTTTCCGAAAAGCATCCCGGATTACCCCGCTCATCCCGGTACTGCTATCTGTGTTCTTGCGTTGTGGATTACGTTCATCCATTCCAGCCCAGCGCCACGCTTTCCCAAGCGCTCTGGTGGATTGTCTATTGTCTGCCTTTTCTCTGCCTCTGTAATCAACCTCTGTTTGCTGTTACATCGGCTTCCGCCTCCCTTCCACGCATAACAGTATGGAGGTGAATGAGGCCTCCTGGAAAGGGGTGGCATTTTACCAAGAAAAGGTATAAACTTATCAGAATACACGTAAGCGAAAGGTGGAATATGCAAAAACTTGCAAAATTATTGGTGTATGTAAAGTAGTAAGGTGGAGAAGTTAGAGAATAATATGTACATTTGGGGTATAAAAAGTGCCCCTCGTGAATTGGAGGTCTGGCTATTTAAATATTTGGTATTTTTAGACTTATTGGTAACTGATTAGTAATTGCTCAAAACTGATTAGAATGTAGAGCCACTTAATTGATGTGTCCGATCAGGCACAGGGTCTGAGTTCCTACACTATACAGACTGTTGGTAAAAGAAGACATGATGCTACACAGTGGTGAACATGGCCATTTACCAAATTTTTTAGGACGTGTTGCATCTATGAAATGTCTGCATCTGTCTGTCTATCTATCTCTACTCTCTGTTTTAAATAAAATATGGGTTCATGGGATTTTTTAAAAATATTGGGGTTTTATGTTTTAATGGTGGCATGTATATAAAGAATATTTATTAATAGAAAATAAGTACAAGGAATTTCTGTTACCTATGTAAAAGCTAAAATTAAAGAAGATAAATTATAATAAAATAAAATTAGTGCAAAGTACTTTTATTCCAGTGGAGGGCCGTCAGGGAGCGCTGCAAATTATGAGTCGGCATCTCTGGTGAGTAGGTTGGGTTTTATTTTAAATTTTTATGTTTTGTTATGTTATTAGACAAATATTGATTCTGAACTGCTCGAGATGATGTAGGTGCACAGTTGAGGTCAAAAAATGGTTTTCACCCTCCATATGTGAAATGCCTTTCTCTCTTTAATGCCACGTGTATATCGCGTTTTTGTATTGTATTGATGGTTTCTATAACTGTGACGTGATAGTCACCACGTGGTGGTATTAAGAGGTGGATTAAGTCCTCACTTTAGGCGCAGGTACCAAATGCACAACCCACCACTGATTTATTCCAACTATAAATGCATGTATGCTTTAAAAACATAAAAAAGTGGATTGTAGGCATTATTTGTATAAAGAATGCTCAAAAAAAAAATGGCCAGTATGTTTTATTTTTTTGCTGTGACACTATTAAAAACTTACTGGTGTAACAGACAGTAATATAATAATAATAATAATAATAATAATAATAATAATAATAATGGTTATAATAATAATAATGGTTATAATAATAATAATAATAATATAATAATAATAGTAATAATAAAGAAATGCTGTCTTGCAGCTGTAGGGGTTATAGCTCTGGTTTGAGGTGTGATTCTAAAAAAAAATACTATTACTACTACTATTAGTAATAATCTGAAATATAAATGACTGAATATTAATTCTCATTTCAGTCTCAAGGTCAAGAAAATATAACCATATAACACCAATCTTCTCCTCCCTACACTGGCTTCCTGTCAAATCGACTACAAACTACTGCTACTTACTTACAAAACACTAAATGGTTTATCTCCTATGTAACATGCTACAATCCATCACACTCCCTGAGATCTCAAAACTCTGGACTTCTAGTAGTTCCTAGAATAGCAAAGTCCACTAAAGGTGGTAGAACATTCTCACATTTAGCTCCTAAACTCTGGAATATTCTTCCTGACAGTGTTCATGGCTCAGACACACTCACCCAGTTTAAGTGCAGTTTAAAGACGTTTCTTTTTAGCGAGTCCTGAACATAACACACGTCACATCTCATAACCTTGTGCTCCAGAAGATCTGATCACATGCACATTATCAACTTGTGCTGTTAATATCATGAATAGGTCTTCTGCAATATTTGCGGCGACTGTGGTGTAATTCAACAGAAGTTTCATCTAAAAAAATCCACCTTCTGCCACTTTTCCAGCATCCATCCTTTTAGCAGGCTGTGGGCCTTGGCAAATGCCACACGGTTTTTCAATTGTCTTTTGTTTAGTGCTGGCTTCTGGGCACTGATTCCACCATGGAGGCCATTTCAAGACAGAATCCGACAAACTGTTCTGGTTGACACAGGGACTTCAGGTGACCAGGTCTCGTGGAGCTCTGCTGCAGTGGAAAATGGGCTGGCCTTGGATTTTTGAGCCAACAAACGGTCTTCTCAAGCAGTCCTGGGCTTGTCCAAAACGTCTCCAGTCTCTTCAAATCTTTTTTTTTATCCTCTGTACTTGACGCTGAGACACATTGAAGGTGTCTGCCACATCAGCAGTGGATCTGGTCTTCAGCCTCTTGATAATCAAAACGTTAGTCTCAGGGTGAATCTTAGGCATGTTTGCAGAGGTCTAGTTGCAGTTGATGTGAAGGTCTTGTGTACTGAGGTTCTTTTTATACACACCTGAGACCTAATTGATCCATTATTAGTCACAGGTGAAGCTCATATGACAAGGCGACAACACTTATGTCTTTGCAAAAATTGACTCAATGGACTTCCCCAAGCTGTGAATATTAGAATACTTTTTGACAGTTTCGTTTTGCACTGAAACATTATTACAAAAGCTGTTGGCATTAAAATGAGCCATTTCTTGTAAAAAAAAAAAATAATAATCTTGATTAGAAATATATTTCAGCTGCACTTCAGGTCAATTTGTACAAAAGCGACAAGACTTTTTATCAGGGACTGTATAATCACACTCTTGATGTCGCCCAAATAAGGATGGGTTCCCCTTTTGAGTCTGGTTCCTCTCAAGGTTTCTTCTTCAGAACATCTAAGGGAGTTTATCCTTGCCACAATCACCATGGCTGCTCATCAGGGATAAATACACATCGTTCACCTTCACTGTTAAATTCTGTAAAGCGCAAGAAAAATTTATTTGACTATATAGATAGATAGATAGATAGATAGATTGCCAGAAAGAAAGAAAGAAAGAAGTGAAGGGGTTAAGCAGGCAGGTGCGCTCAGAAACGCTTAAGTCCCGCCTCTGCTCTCTCCTGATTGGCTGAGAGCCCGTAGACAGTCAGTTCTCTTTTCTCCTCTGGTCCACGTAAACACCGTCACATATCTACCAGCTCCTCGGTGCTCATTCTGACTGCTACCGCCGCGAACATTTACAGTCTGCCAGCAGAAAGAAAAACTATTTCCCTCCTTCTTTCCGGAGACGCGTAACAATGTTGCGGTGCGCTTTCGGCCGAGGATGAAGAGGCTGAAGGCGGCACTGTGGTGGCTCAGCGTCCTGCTCCTGTTGTGGTGAGAACAATTCAACATCTCTCTCGTTTATTTCATTCTTTCACATCATGGAAATAGAATGGAGTTTACAGTCTGAACTGAGAAACCACTTCCCTCTGTGCCACCTGCTAACATTGCTATTGGTAGTAGCATGTGATCTAATGGTGTGACTGGAGACTCTGGAGCTGTGGATCCACACCAGTAGATTAGATCACTTTATAGTATTCAGGATATTCAGGGTCTCAGTAGTTTCCAGTGGAAGCTTGAATACTTTCCCCTGCTTGATATGTGCTTTATAGTGATTACAGTCAAACACTGGGTTTGGAGAGCAGAACTGATCTTCTGATTCTCTGCTCATATGATCCAGTAGATCACTAGTCACTGTCAGAATGTAGTTTGAGACATCTGGAGATGTCCTTTGTGAGATGTCCTTCCTGAACCAAGCAGAGATTCATCAAGATAACGGGAGGAGGAAGGAAACCATGACAGAAGCCGCCATGCATTTAAACTAATACAGATTTGAAAGATGACATTTTTGCACACTGAGGTTTAAACATAAACATATGTAATTAACATGAATATTTACGCAGATGGACATGTTTTGATGTTCAGGACTGAAGAAATGATGTGTGTTGTGTTCTGGAGAAATGCACAGTGTATCTATGGGGTATGACCTCAGTATCCCTGCTGTAAGTGTGTGCTGTGTGTCTGGTTGTTTCAACCAAAATTTTTCTCTGCGATTTTTTTTACAACTGCATTTAGTTCCTCAAATTTGTAATTTCTTATATTGTAATTTCGTAAATTCGTATTAATTCCTGTATATTTCCGTTAATTCCTATGGAAAGTTTCCAGTCTTGAAAATTCCTGGAGTTTTGCAACCCCAGTCGGCATTAAGGGAATATGGAATATGGTGTGTGTGGAACGTGGACTTTAGCAGTGTCTGGTACACGTGTGTCTATCAGGACACGGGTGAACACGATTCACGATTCACTTTTGATTTCCCATTTTTCCTGCTTTTATCACGTCAGGAGCGCAGTTTCTGGTGAAGTTTATGATGAGATGTTTATGGTGTCTATGTAGGTGGTAAGATGAGAAGGTCGAGTTCAATCCGAGCTCAAACAGAGTGGGCACTTGAACAAGACCCCTAACCGTCTGGAGTGGTTTTCTCATTAATGAGATAATTGTAAGTCGCTCTGGATCAGGGTTTCTGCCCAATGCCATTACTGTAAATATAGAGACATGAATATTCTTCATTTTTCTGTTTTTACTGGACAAATAGTCAACAATACAATTGTTCAGGTGATGCCTTCGTGTGACGGCGGCATGGAAAAGCAGGACGGGTGGAATGTAGATAACGTGTCTGTTAGAGATTTTGCTGTTTTTTTATTGGTACATAACAATGACTTCCGTGTTCTTATTTCTCACCCCATGTGTTATTACAGTCTTCCCATGGTTTTGGAGAACGGCAGCACTCCTGGAACTGGAAAGAGCACTAAGCCGAGTTTAGGTCGGACGAATCAGGGAACTCACACCTCCAGCATCCTGAAAGAAAAGGTACGTGTTACAGAAGAACCAGAAGTCGATTTGTGCCTCTTTTTAAAAATCCCATTCCACATTTACTCCTCATTTTTCTGTTCCAATAAGAGACAATCTTTGGAGATGTTCCACTAGATTTGGTGGAGATTTGGGCTCCTCCAGAAATAAGGTTGGTAGTAACCTGAGGCCTGAGGAGACCTGGGGGGTGTGTTCACATTCACCCCAACAGGGTTGGAGCTCTATAGCAGGAAATCTTCCACACCTTCCAACCCATGTAGAGCAGATCTTCATAGCTTTGTCATGGAACAGGTTTAGGTCTCCTAGTTCAAGTGAAGAGCAAATTCGCTTCTACTGCATATAAAGACGTCCATTAACATTTGTGGAAACAATTTATAGGTGGAAAAGTGAAGTGTCCCAATATCCTATAAGATCATCTCAGTGTGCTTTTTGTGTGATTCTGTTTAGTCGAGCTGTGAAGATTTAATCTCAGAGGTTGATTTATTTTGATTGGCTTCGGTTGTAACTGATAAAGAAACAAAGCAGTGGCTTCTCATGTCGGTCCTGTGATTTTCTCTATCGTGTCTATTGCCATGTGGAGCAGATCGTTCCCGTCACCCCGGGCAGAGACCCGGCTCCTCCTCCTCCTGACCCAGAAGACATCCTTACTTTTGACGAATGGACAAAGAGCATGATGGAGGAGGAGAATGAAAAAAGTAAGATGTCGCGTTTCGCTCAGCATCGAGCATCACCGATCACATGATCCTGTCCACCTTTTACATGATCCTGTTTACCTCCCCGACTCCCACCAGGTCAAACCACACACACGTCCTACAACGGGGGCTCGGGTGGGGTTAAGAAGGTGCAGAAAACCACAAACTACGCCTCTGTGGAATGCGGCGCCAAGATCCTGGCTTCTAATCCCGAAGCAAAGGTACTTGAACACGTTTGTTTTTTGGATGTTGTTTTTATGCTGAATGTCTACAATTCGAAGGTTTATATATGATACGTATTTATTTGTCACGTGTACATTATTGGGGGATGAGCACAGGGTCAGCTATGATGCATCACCCCTGTAGCACAGAGGGTTAAGGGCCTTACTCAAGGGCCCAATATTAGCAGCTTGACGGTGCTGGGGCTCGAACCCTCGACCTTCCGAACAGTAATTCAGAGCCATAAACGCTGAGCGAGCACTTTCCCAGTACATGTGCCGAATGTTGAAACCTAGTTCTCCAAATACTTTTAGTTTGGTTCAGTTAAATTCAGTTTAAATGGTTCAATACTACAGTTTTAACGAATGTCAGAACATTACTAGAGAAACCGCATGCTGTTATAGGAATCGACTAATAGATGGAGGCGGATTAATTATGAAGATGATGATTATTATTATTATTATTATTATTATTATTATTATTATTGAAATAATAAACGAGATTCTCAGAACAAAATTCTATCAGCAGCTGCCAAGAAGTGATTCATGCATTTGTACATTTGAATCCTTTTAATGTTGTTTTTTTATGAAAGATCAAAAGCGACTCTTTCTGTCTATCAGTATGAACCTGTGGTTTGCTTTGAGCTGGAACTCATGTCCTGCTGGTGCGGTTCTAGAAATTGAATTTCTTATCTATCTTAAATAAGTATTTAGCAGCAATGTGGTATAAAATGTAAAAAATTATAATGATAAAAAAATAAAAGTCAGTCTTTAGGGTCTTTAAAATGACAATAAAATGTAAAATATTTTGTAGTAGTTTGTCAGTAAACCTGCATGATGCACTGCAGAAGGGCTGCGACTCGATAACCTTCACTCCATGTTTCTGTAAAGGGGCAGTAACAGTGCAAAAGTATTTGGACACTACTAGGTTTCTTGTTTCAGCAATGATCCAACATAATAATTTCTCAGTCTATTTAGTAAAAAACAGTCAGAAAATAAAAGTGCAGTATTTTAAAAAGAATAAAATCAGATAAATGCAGATTTAATTGGCTAAAAGTGAAGGATTTATTGCAGATTTGGCCATAATTTTCCTATGAAGGGGCCAAAAATCAAACTCGATCGAGGGCCGTGGGTCAAAAAGAAATGTTTCCTGGTGTGATGAAACTTCTCAGCATGTTTACTGTGTGTGTAAATGACATGTTTGTCTTTTTTTCTTTTTTAGAGCACTTCTGCAATCCTGATGGAGAATGTAGATGTTTACATGCTGAATCCTTGCAGCAATAAGATCTGGTGAGTCAAACCGAATGTTCACTGTATATACAGTGTGAGTATTAGGACCAGATTCTTCTGATCATTAAAGCTCCCAGAAGCAGTGCCTTTTCAAAGCGAAAGCTACAACGTGCTTAGTTACAGGAATCTCTTTCCTATTCTAAAGAGCATGTAATTAGATATTGTTGTGTATGCTGACAGAGGAATAAAACGCAGCAGAACGATTGAGTCGTGTTAACTCACATGGTCTTTACTCATAACTGCACAACTAATACAGCACTACATAAGTCACCACTAGAGGGCAGGCTTATCACAGAATGCTGATACCCAATAGTACATATATTACAGATATAATACAGATTAGAGCTTCAAATAACTATTATTTTAATAATCCATCAATCGAATGAATAAAAAATAAAACTTTTATTAATTAGTTTTACACATTTTATGTTACAGCTTTACTACAAAATGGATTCAATTCATTATTTTCCTCAAAATTCTACAAACAAAACCCCATAATGTCATGTACATAAATATTCAGTTTTTGCTCAACACTTTGTTGAAGCACTTTGGCACCAATTACAGCCTCAAGTCTTTTTGAGTTTGATGCTACAAGCTCTACACGCCTATTTTTGGGCAGTTTCTCCCATTCTTCTATGCAGAACCTCTCAAGCTCCATCAGGTTGTATAGGGAGCGTTGGTGACCAGCCATTTTCAGATCTTTCCAGAGATGTTTACTCAGATTCAAGTCTGGGCTCTGGCTGGGCCACACAAGGACATTCAGGGTGTTTATGTATAAAAGTGTACTTTAAAACTGCAAAAGCCACATATTGAGTTTAATTTAGACATTTTAAAGCTTATAGTAGCTGTTTATTGAGGACTGCATGTGGGATTTCTCCTTTTACACATTTTTTCACAAGCAGCTGCGTATCTCTTACCGTCACGCTGAACCGTAACTTCAGGTTACAATTAATCCATAACTGCATCCGCCGACAACGAATTTCATCATCGATTAGTTCCTGCAGCCTTAAAACAGATCTAATAGAGTTTAAAGACAAACACTCAGCATGCACTGACGTAACCCCCATTCTGATATTTCTTCCTGTTTTCTTTTTCTCCTCCATTATGCTCTTCCTCACCCAACAATCATCCCCACCTTATCTTCAAGTTCCACCATTCTGTTCCTTTGTGTGCACCTCTAGGTTTGTCATTGAGTTGTGTCAACCCATTCAGCTCAAGCAGCTGGACATCGCCAACTTCGAGCTCTTCTCCTCCACCCCCAAAGACTTTCTGGTCTCAATCAGTGACAGGTCAGATCATGAGACCGTACGTGTGAGTGTGAGTGTGAGTGTGTGTGTGTGTGTGTGTGTGTGTGTGTGTGTGTGTGTGTGTGTG
>JAAIIK010000181.1:53434-79864 GCA_014706435.1 Silurus glanis
TATGTGTTTATGGTTTCATGCAGGACTCTATGTGTTCCGTTTCTTCCGGACTCCAATATCCTGCACCGGCTGCGCGTTTCCTTTCAGCACATCTTGGATCAGCTACGCTTCTCCCCAAGCGCACCTCGGACTCTCTCAAATCATAGACTGCCATGTGCGTGTGTGTGTGTGTGAGTGTGTGCGTGTGTGCTTGTGTGTATCTCTCTCCCTCACTCTCGTCATTGAAACCCGAGCGAGCCGTACTTCGGCTTCCGCCTCCGTTTCATTCGCACCGTGACACAGGACTACAGTTTGCATCTTATTACCATCACTGCACACCTCAACATTGTTTATCTGTAAAAAAATGGACATTCGGTGCCACACAGATGAAGATGGGTTCCCTCTTGAGACTGGTTCCTCTCAAGGTTTTTTTTTTTGCCGTGCTGGTCTCTTGATGTTGCAGTCTAGAATAATTGGTGCTTGTCTATGAACATCCAGACAGTAAAGCATTTCAAAGTTGCAAAGGTTTCTAGTGGACTAAGTGTATCTTGCAGAGCGTTTCCTTCAATACGTTTGTTTTTCATTTCAGATAATACATAGAAGATATACAGCTGGTAAATAAAATGTTCACATTTACATTTTAGCTAACTACGTGTTGTTCAACAGATAATGAGAGTTGGTGCCATGTTGAAGCAAACCACATTCTGTAATTTTATCATCAACCACATCTTATGAGCATTAGCAAAAAAACATTCTCTTGTATAAACTAGTATCTTTAGTATATATCTTGTTTAAAAAAATGTTCATAAGTAATAATTCATACTCAGCATGAAAAAAAGAGATAAATTGATATGTAAAATCCTCTCTTTTAGGATCATTTAATGTTTGATTTGTTCACTTAACTCTGAGATTAAAACATTGATTAGTCAAATTCAGAAAAGGTGTGTGATTCTCACTGCTTGTCTCCTCCGGCTCCACATTTGCATTTATAGTTTCTCTCTTAACAACTGATGGAGACTTTGGTGCAAAATTGTAGTATTAAGGACTTGTAGCGAACTGTTCATATTAAATACAGTCCAATTTCATCTTCATGGTTCTTAAATTCTTAAGGCTATTCATGTTGATTAAAACTTCAACCAGAAGTATGGAATCAGGATGGATCGGAAAGGTCTAAAGAGCGTAAGAAGACAGGATCACTGCTAAATCAGGAGCATATGAGAAAGAGAGAGAGAGAGAGAGAGAGAGAAGTTTGGAGATGTATAAAGTTATGAGTGTAAACAAGACCTTTATATGTCATTTGTGGGAGGAATGTTGTCCCATTTATGTACATAATTCTAGCTGCTCAACTGCTCTGGGTTTTCTTTGTCATATTTTTTGTTTCATGATGTGAATTTATTTTCAAATGGTAATAGATCTGGACTGTATACAGACCAGTTCAGTACACAGACTCTACTACTATGTAGCCATGCTGTTGCAATAGAGGCAATGAAATATGTAATATGCAAATATGAAACATGCAAGCAAATTGTATTTTGCAGAGTGTCACTTTCAATAGAGTTATTTAATTAATTATTTTTTTATTTATTTTATTACATTTTTTAAATTTCAAATAATATATATACAGCCAGTGAATATAATGCGCACATTTACATTTTTAGTAAACCATGTGAATTTGTTTAACAGATCATGAGAATTGCAGTACAGGCTGAAGTGCCGTGTTGAGACAAACCACATCCTGTAATTTTATCAGCAACCACATCTTATGAACATCAGATAAAAAAAAATTTCTCATGTATAAACAATGAAGGGTAAATCAGAGTATCTTTAGTATCGAACTAGTTTTTAAATGTTCATTAAATAATACTTCATACTCTTTCAAGACCATCTCATGTTTGATTTGTTTGCTTTACACAGACTTGGTTTGGACGAGGTTTTATGGCTTTCTTCATGATCAGAAACACAGGAACTCAAGGCCCAAGGGTTGTAAAACAGTGTAAACTCAACCATGCGGTTCTCCTTTGAAATGTTTCCAAATGTTCAAAATGTTTCAAAACACTTAGTCTACTTAACTTCTTAAATATGTAAAATTTCTCTAATGTCTGTTTTGGGGTTACCCCAGAGTAAAAGAAAGAAAACTGGTGATAATGAGTGGGAAGAATGACTGGTAGCATCTCAACAGACTAAAACTTAGTAAGAACCAATAGTGTGATCTCATAAAAGACCAGCCAGTAAACAAGACTGCAACAGCTGCAGCTAGTCAACATTTAGCAATTTCCCAAACTCATACTGCTGCTATTATACTTTGAAAGGAGCCTTAATTTTAGTTGCACAGCACCTCATGAATCTGAAACACTGTAAATACAGTATTCATGTTATATTGTGCTTTGCAAGTATTTAATTAAAGTTAATAATGGGACTGTACAGGGCAATATGACTGCACTTACAAATGATGTACAAATGCATTTATAGTTATTCTATTATTAACTGTTCACTGAGGCAGACATGAGGGCAAAACTGTGGCAATTGTAGTCTAAAGGAATGGTGGCAAACTGTTCATTTTTAAGATTTACATAATGATTAGAGTGTAAGCTTTTATTAGGACAGCATAACTAAAAGGAGAGCCAGAAGATAACACAGACAAGAGGGAGCTCTGGCACCTAAAATAGCCTTTCACTCTACCATCAACACAGGGGTGGTGACAGTATCCAAACATCTCGGTTCACCAATACACAGTATACGTATAACCATAATCCTCCCAGATCTGTTTATTTAGCTAAGAAAATCCTCTAAATATAATCTTGACTTAACAAATATGTTTTAACCTAGACACAGAGGCTGATCCATAACTGTGGGCATTATAATACAACGCTCTGCCACTTGTTTAGTCTTCATTATTCAAGGTACCAACAAACGGCCTGCATCTTTTAACTGAAGTAGGCGCAGCAGATTTTAATAGACCAATAATGTCGCTTCAGTACTGTGGTGCGGGACGCTTCAGCAAGGACACTCACATGCTTACTACTGTACATGAAGTTCAATTGATCATGAGAGGTGCAGTACAGACTGAGGTGTCGTGTTGAGACAAACCACATTTTATGAACATTAGAAAAAAAAAAAACGTATAAATGTTCAGACTATATGAGAGCAGCTAAATCAGAGCATTTGTAGGGTTTAACTTGTTTATAAAGGTTCATTTATACATACTGTATACTCAGCATGAAGAGTAATGAGATCATTTGATATGTGAAATCCTCTCTTTCAGGATCGTCTCATGTTTGATTTATTCTCTTAACTCTAGACCACTTGGTTTATGGCTTTCTTTACGATCAATCAAATGCATCAGTAATACAGGTGATGGCAAAGAAGCCTACACAGCATAATTTAGAACAGACTGTGGTTCTGTCACAACAGCTGCATTTACATACTCAATAGTACACAGTATGTTATACACTTTCACTTCATACTTTCAACAAATACTAAATGCAAAATATAAAGGGTGCTTTTTAGCTTTTGAACACAGTTATATATTTTCTTGCATCATTTGTCAAGCAAGAAAATTACTTCTTTTATTGTTGTTTATAGATCAAAGTGTGATATGAGAGGTGCAACAGTGGGTGAATTACACTTCTGCAAGCTTCTTGTTTTTGTTTCATTTTCTACCCACATCCTGTAAAGGCAATATTTCAGCTCAAACTGTATAAAAGTTAGGTTTTACAATCACCAAGTGTTAATTTAGTTTGTTTAAATTAGGAAATCACTTGACCAAAAGAAACTAGCCAAAAACTGATGGATTAAAACCTGACTACAGTAGTTAGGCCTCATCAAATCCCACTACTTCACAGATGTTTTCTGGTTCTGTGAAGACAGAACCAGAAAACATCTGGTTCTGTCTTCACAGAACCAGAAAACATCTGTGAAGTAGTGAAGACATTTTCCCAGCAATAATATTTTTCCTGGTTACAGAGTTTTACATTTGCTGCATGTCTGTGTTGGTTTCCTTTGGGTTCTTCAGTTTGTTCATGCAAATTGTGAATAAAATGCATTCTGTCCAAGGTTCCCATACTCTTTGAGGGGTACTTTGAAGTAGGGATGCCCGGTATACCAGTACTGGAATAATACCGGTGTATATTATATTTAAAGTGGTACGATATCATCATTTTGCTGAATTTGGTATTTCATACGCTGCTGTACTAAAATTCACCTGTAGGCGGCAGTAATTCCCACATTGCTCCGAAACCGATAAAAACTGATAAGATATTCACATGCATTAATTGTGTTACTTCAGTTGCATTTTTTTTTTTTTCAAAGTCAAAATGTAAACATGTTCCTGAAAAATGTGTGGGCTGACCACAACTTGAGGAGAAGCCAATAAGTTTCTAAAATAGTACTCGTATTTTTACATTTATAGCATCTGGCAGATGCACTTATCCAGAAGTGCTCTGATTTCTCCATCAATAAATATCTTCTGATGCTGGTTCATTAGGAAACTGACTAAGAATGCAACCAGAGTCTAAATCTCTTTTGAGAGAGAATATAGAAGCAGGTCTTTATTTCACCCTGATAGTGGGACCAATAGGGTGGTGGTATGGAGGATGGAGGGAGTGGGGAACAGTGTGAGGTGAGATAAATGTTCGAGAGTTGCTGGGCTGTTTTTGACTTTGTAGGTGAATATTAGAGGTCGACTAATAGTGGATTTAACTGATGCCAATTGCCTGGATCATACTTGCAGATAACCGATTGCTCAAAAGATACTCGATAAAATAAATAAATAAATAAATAAATAAATAACACTCCATGTAAAATAATACTTTATTATAATATTAATAAAAAAAAGTCCTGAATCATGAAAATGTGTTAAATGAAATAAATATGATATATATATATATATATATATATATATAAAAATTACAGTTAATATATATAGATCTTTTTAGCCGCTCCAGCAACTGATGCAAGCCAGAAAATCTATTGGTATGTTTTTTTTTTGCAGATGAGCGATCTACTATCAGATGATTTATCGTCGACCTCTGGTGTACGTCAGTGTTTTAAATCCAATGAAAGGAATGTAGCAGTGTGGAAGAACCTGGAACCAATTTTTTAATGTACATCTTGTTCTATCTAAAGAAATATAAATTACTTACTTTATTTACTGCTGTGCATTTCTACTTCTTCCAGCCTTTGTATAGAAGTTATTTATACATTTTCTGAGGTACTGCATTGATATGAAATGCTGTTCATTTTTATAAAAAGAAATAAATAAAAAAAAAAGAACATTTCTGACATTAATATACTGGACTTTTTTGTCTGAAAGTCTACGAATATGCAGGTAGATTCAACTGCTTTACTCAATACTCCAATGTGGTCTGACCAGTGTCTTCTAGCCAGTGGTGGACAGAAATGAAGTCAATGTTACTCGTTACTGTACTTAAGCTTTTTCATGTATCTGTACTTTACTGAAGGATTTCTATGTGGGGAGATTCTATTGACTTTTTACTCAACTACATTTTGTGCAATCAGTCGTTTCTTTTTATTTATGAAGAAAAAAGTGTAACTGGTCAAACACGCAGCAAGCCACCAATCAGGGTCGAGCGCACGCTGTGTTTTGAACTTATAGCCATTGATAATAGGTCTATATTCCGAGGGAGGAATTTGACATCCAGTCACAGTCTGCTTTAAAGCTTTCTTGATATGAATTAGTGTTTGAGTCATTAATATCATTCTATTAATAGATCAGTGTGCTGAGAGTCACATTAAAGTCTTTTCGCATAAACTTAGTCGATAAAGCAAAGAGTCTTGTGATAGAAATGATAATAGGAACATTATAGCCGTAATAAATCAGTGTTTTAAAAAGTACATTTAAAGGCAAATACTGATGGACTTTTACGCAAGTGAAAGTTTAAAGGGACACTTTTACTTGAGTAACATTTTACAGATTGGATCTACTTTTGCTCAAGTACAGTGAACCCCCAATTATTGGTTTGGAAAATTTGCTGGTTCTCATGCGGACCCTAACAGCAAGTGGGGAACAGCGAAGGGAATCCGCAGCGGGACCGATTGATCAGGAACGTTAGGAATAACATTTTAAAACAACTTTACACTAACAAATTTCACAAGCAGTCCACCACTGCTTTTAGTTTGTTCGCTGTTCCACAGATTAACACTGAAATATGTAGCTTAGTTGAATAATAAGCAAAGACTCCAAGTATAAAAGTTTGATTCATTTTTATCAAAAATAGCAACATTTTGCAATTAAAGAACAATCTGCTTGGATTGACTCACATTCGATTTAAACTCAGTCTAAAATATAATGTAAAGCGTAAGCGAGCCTTACTGATTTAAAATCTGTGCAAATGATTTTTCCCTCTAAAAAGAGCAGTGTATTAGGACAATTTTAGAATCATGTTTTAGTCATGATTTTGACTTTCGGCTGATTCCTCTCTGCTTGGCAGATGATTGATGATTGTCCCAGTTTCCACAACCCTGTGGTCCTATTTCCTAAAGCCACTGAAACCATATTACCACAGGAGTTCAAGCTACCAATCAGCAGTGGCTACAGACATCAACATTAATATTATCTTCAGTCAAAACTGGGTTCTCTAGGAAGTAGTGGAGCTCCTGGCCTGTTCGCTCTCAGCTCCGTTGAGCCGGTGATGAAGCCATGCAGGGTGAATTTAGAAGCGACCGGTGGACCGTTACACTCCACAGGCTGGAGAAGCTGCTTGAGTACCGAACTCTTTTTGAAGCGGTTCCTCTTTTTCGAGCGGTTCTTCGGAGCAGGGAGAGGATCGCAGAGGCGGTTACAGGAGGGGATACCACAGAGCGAAGGCTCGTCTGACTGCGAAGAGTCTTCAGAGCTTCCCTCTGATGGAGAGTCTCTAAAAGAGAAGGGAGGAGGAACGGTGCTATGAGGAGGCATCTTTAAGTCCAGATTGTGAGGACTGTGGTTCTTACATTGCAGTCCTCCATTGGGGACTGAGAGTGTGGAGAGTAATGTGGGAGTGATCGTCTCGGGCTTTGTGCTGGGTTTCATTTTACAGCGCTTTTTCTGAAAGAGAGAGAGAGAGAGACAAAATAAAGGACATAAATATTGTGTGTAACAAGCATCCATAAATACATTAGGAATGAAAAGAAAAAATAACCTTTTTACTCCCGGTTGAATTCCTCCGAGTTTCTACATTATATGCTTCACTTGGACCTGTGAAAAAGTAAAAGTACAATTTGGGTAAATAAATGATCAAATCTGCAGCAGTCACATGATCAGGTCCAGAAGTAAAAACAATGTCTACTAATTTGGCTCATACGCTGATTTTATCAGTTTGAAATTTGATCCATGACCCACTATTGCGTGTTCGGCAGACATTTACGCCATTTATCAGACTCCTTATCCAGAGCGACTTACGTTTATCTCACTCATTTAACCGAGCAGCTACTGGGTTAAGGGCCTTGCTCAGGGGCCCAAGAGTGGCAGCTTGGTGTGGCTGGGACTTGAAATTATTCCCTTCAGCTCTAAAGTCCAATGCCTCACACATTAAGGAAAATGATCAACAACAGGCTGCTCTGAAGTCCCGAAGTGCTCCCCAAGTGTTTTATTCCTCTTAAACCACAGCAATTAGAAAATAAAAATGTTATAATAAATGTATTGAGATAATACACATTATACAGTCTTGCTTTGTTTTTTGTCCATTTGCGGTTACGTTTAATTTTGTTGAACATCTAAAATACGATAAAATGATAAGGAACCAACTTATAGGCACTAAACTTACATGTTGTTATACAACTTTACAACCTCTTTATCTCTGTAAAGCTGCTTTGAGACAATGTCCGTTGTTAAAAGCTCTCTACAAGTAATCCTGAATTGAATAAAGCCACCACCACCCCATCACTTTAACAGTTTTACCAAGTTCAAACAGCAATGAATGACCTGGTGCACAAAGTTCAATGGCTCGTTTTATCGACACTAACGCAGGTCATCAAAGCAAAATAATTATCACTGGTTCAAGATCCTATCGTATTCCTACCTGATTCTATGTTTAAAAAAAAAACAGAAAGGGACAAATAATAAATTCAGCGTGCACCTGTTTTTTTTCTTTTAGAATGTATACTGAGATTATTATTTGGTTACGTCGAAGAAATTAATTCCTTATAATCATAAACCCATTCCAACAAAAACTAGAAGGACGGCTGCACCGTCAACAGGAAGTCAGCAAGTCTATGCCTATGACTGCCTTCTATCTTTTAATCTCATGTAATACATAATTATTAAGTTAACGTAATTTTCTTTGAATATGGTTAACGATGAAATGACTGTTAGACAGGAGGAATTGAGTGCGGCAGGTGGCGGATTGCAGAAAATGCTACCAGCATGCTACAGTTCAAGAACGGAGCTGATTTTATTTCATTATTTTGCTATTTAATCTGCTTTTCTAGTGAAATAGCATTCGAATAAAATCCGTTGCTCAAGGGCGCCCCCTGTTTACTGAAGAATTGCACCAACACATTTGGCACTGGTAATGCTATCTTGCTTGAAAGTGCATCTCGGTTCTACCTTCAGTAGTCGCAATCTGCATGGCCGAGTGTGAAAAAGGATAAGACGCTCTCCGCTTTGGGTTCACGTCCTCATTCTCTGGGGAATCCCTGAAAACCAACATGTCTGGATTAAAGCAAAAGCAGCTGAAATAAAACCCATCGAAACATATTAGTAAATCATGTTTGAGCCCCGAAGGCCCTCACCTGTCAGGGCAGCAGCAGCTGTAGGATTTTGGGATGGACGTTTCAGGTTCTGATGAGGGATTCTCACCCGACATGCGACAGTAATGGAGACAGATGACGATGCAGATGAGCACGATGAGGACCACAGAGAGTAGCAGGTAGCTGTGGCGGTCCGAAACCTGCGCAACAAAGCAGCACTGAAAATATGTAGTGTTTGAACCAGGATCGTATACGGTAGATTTGGCAGGGACAGGAAGTGGATACCTCTCTCTGTAGATGGCTGACTTGCAGTGACAGGTTAAGAACGAGCTGAGTGATGTTCTCAAGCTGTTTCTGCAGTACCTGTATGGACTCGGTCTGTTTCTGATCCTACAGAAAGAAAAGGAAAGATCAGATTCACAATATTCAAGGTCAAGCTAAATCTGATCAGCAAAATATCCTCTGATTTGAGAGCTGAACTGTTCCATACATTGGGTATCACATACACTAAATGGACTAAAGTATTGGAACACCTGACTTTTCCAGCCATATGTGGTTCTTCTCTAAACTGTTACCACAAACTTGCAGGCACACAATTGTATTGGATGCTGTAACAACTTTTCCCTCACTTGAACTTGGAGACCCAAACCTGTTCCAGGTGGAGACACAAAGCCAGCTCCATGCTCTCCATGGTTGGAAGATCTTCTGCTATTGAGCTCCAACCCTATTGAACACGATGAATGTAAACTCAGCACGCCCAGACCTCCTCCCCCCTCAGCTTCATCAGAATCTGACTTCATTCAGCCACAAGGGTGTTAGTAAGGGTGTTACACAAATCTCTGGAGAGGAGAGCTGCGGCTGCCTGATGGGCTTGGTGAGAGGGAGACTGATGGGTGCGAGGAGTGTGAGACCTGCTCCCTGCAGGCTGGCCAGTGTCCGAGATCGGACAGCTCGGGACCATGCGGGAAGCATCCATTTGCGGCTGCGGCAGCTAGACGTTGTCTGCCCCACCCCAAGGAACAAAAGAAGAAGCATGTGCCTGGCACGTGAATGTTTCCCTATCCTCCTCTCTCTGCCTGCAAGGAGAAAGAGGAGGGAACACAGCCTGGTTCTGAGTTCCGTAAGGGCTTTCTAATTAAGTTAGAATAAAGGGAACTGTCCAGTGTCACCAAGCACTCACACAATGTGTTCAGATGCATTTCAGTTTAGTCGTCTGTGCAATAAAAACTGCAGCATCACACACAAGCCATGAGCTGAGGGAAATATGCAGCCAGAGTTTAAAAAAAAAAAAACAAACACAAAAGGCACTTTTGCATCCAGGCGGACAGCCGAGGGCAATAGTTTGCGAAAATTCCAAGGAAGTATCAAGCAACCACCTAGTCTCACCACTGAAGGAAGTGCTCGCGCTTAAAGCGGAACCCAGCCCGGCGACGGTCACAAAGTCATCAACGCACTCAACCTCTGAAAGCACCATTTCACGAGGGTACAGACTTTAATTCGCCATAAAACCACCCAGATTCAATGGGGCGTTAGTCTCAATGGCCGAGATCGACACTCTTTTAAGCAAATGGGCGATCAGAGTTGAGCACATCTCTTCATCTGACCTTAGACCTACATGTGTTAAACAAGCACCTAAGGAATTTCTCATTCAAAATGTTGACACACGGCGCTCTGTCGGTCGATCTGTACAAACGATTGATTTGTCGGACGCGTATTTTCACGTAGACATTTACCCGTCTCACAGAAAATATCTAAGATTTGCACACAGAGGCACTGCCTACGAGTTTCAAAAGCGGCTCTTTTAGGAACTACTGAGGAACAACGGGATACGAATATTGTCTTACATAGACAACCTTATATGCTCTTCATCGAGAGAGCAAGCAAACAGAGATGCGGAGAGTGTGATCATGCATCTCTATAACTCGGAATTCAGAATAAACAGGGAAAAGAGCCATTTAAAAGTATAGATTCCCTCTCCCTCCCATCAAGTCACACTGACTAAGAGGAAAATTGTATCTCAATGTGTCTCTCTCATTTTTAGACGTGGACAGTGGTCCCGTTCATGGTGTGCTTACGAATGCTGAGTTTAATGGCCTTGGAAATTTCTGTAGTACATCTGGGACTTCTCATGATGAGGGATTTTCAGCAATGGGTCACACATCTGCGGTTGTGTCCCCAGCGACATCTTAGTCGACCGATCAGAATAACGTGTGCGTCAAAACGCTCCCCCAATGGGAAAGCCCCACGACTCTTCAGTCAGGGATACCCCTTTGGCGCTGATGTCATCAAAAGTTACTATGATGACGGACGTGTCCTTAGAGGGCTGGGGGGGGGGCGACCCTAAAGGTAACAGCGTTTGGCCTCCACAGCTAATCCTAAGACATATAAACTACTTGGAGTGGTTGGCAGTGTTTTTAGCGCTGAAACATTTTCTGACCTTCATACAGGACCAGCATGTACTAGTGAAGACCGACCAGCAGGGAGGCATACGCTCCCCTCAGTTACATCAGGTGGCTAGAAAATTGATAACGTGGTGCAACACAAGGCTTTTATCCATCAGAGACCTCATGTTCTCTGGGCTTGTCACTGGTTCAACGCTGCAAGCTGGCCATCCAGACACTGGGGAGCCGAGATAGTTCAACTGCTGTCAGATCAACTCCTGTCCCAGGCGAGAGGGGAGATTTATCATCCACACCCAGACAGGATAGCTCTATGGGCCTGGCCCGTGAGAAGTGGAACTTCTACCCGATCAGTTATACACACTATTCAGAGTGCCAGAGCCTCAACTACTCGCACACTTTATAACAATAAGTGGCGAGTCTTTAAAGAGTGGTGTGGTCACATTGTCCCTTTCCAGTGTTCAATGGGAAACATATATTTTCTCCAGGATTTGCTGGATAAAGGGAAAGCTTTTTCTACTTTTAAATTATATCTAGCAGCTATTTCTGCATGTCATATCGGGTTTGGTAACAAACCTGCAGTTCGGCACCCTTTAATAAGTCGTTTTATGAAAGGAGCATGCCGTAAGAGGCCGGTGTGTCCAGGCAGATGGTTCCACTATGGTATCTGTCTATGGTCATAAACGCTCTTTCTCAACACCCTTTCGAGCCATTAAATGGACTAAGGTTGAAATTTCTCTCTCTTAAGACAGGGCTGTCTGTTAGTCCATCCTGTTTACAGTATGCCCCAGGGCTCACAAAAATTTCCCTGCCATAACCCAGCGTTTGTACCAAAACTAGTGGATTCTACTTGTAGATGTCCCATTGCAGAGC
The DNA here is from genome assembly GCA_014706435.1 of Silurus glanis. Lineage (NCBI taxonomy): Eukaryota > Metazoa > Chordata > Actinopteri > Siluriformes > Siluridae > Silurus > Silurus glanis. Next base: position 65,374 of record JAAIIK010000181.1, read on the forward strand.
TTTCGGCTTTCCACCCTCCTCCGTTCTTTTCTTGGGAGGAGGAGAGGTTGAATTCCTTATGTCCAGCGTGGGCTCTCCATACATATGAAGAATGACCTGCTGTTTGTGTCTTGGGCTGCTCCTCACAAGGGGACGCCATTGTCAAGACAGCAGCTGTTGAGGCTATATTGCTAGCATATGAATGAAGAGGTTCTCAGGTGCTTAAGGGTCAAGAGGGCCCACTCTACTAGAGGTGTGGCGACATCATGGGCCCTGCTTAGGGGATTTTCTGTTCAGGATATTTGTACAGCAGCTGGTTGGGCTATGCCACACACTTTTGTGAGATTTTAAAGATGAAATGTGTCCGAGTCATCCTTAGCACATGCAGTGCTAGGATCCAGAAGGTCACACTGCCAGATCCTCACTCTGTTATCTAAGGACCCGGGGATTATGTTAAGTACCCCATGGTTATTAATTGTGCTGACCTGCTCTTCAGCCATCTGCGAGGTGTTCTGGAGTTTGATGATGGTTTTATTGAAAGCCCTTTGCATCTCCTCCATCTGCTTTCGATATCTGTGAAAGGAAAGAGGGTCTAAAATCAAATAAAATAGAAGATGAGCACCTGCTGTCCTCTGTATTTGGAATATCGTTCTTTTTCAGTACGTCATAATAGCGATTGAGCCGGGGTTGAAAAATACCAAACAACAACTGAAAACTGTACTCACCTTTGACTGAGCTGTTCCAGGTAACGCCCACTGAGTGACATGTTCACCTCCAGGGCTTTGATCCGGTTGTTTAGCCTCATGAAGACTGACTCCTTCTGGTTGGAGCCATGGATCGGTGCTTCAGTGGAGCCGGGGATTTCAGCATAGAAGTCGGATGAAGATGGCTGCACTGATTGGCCGTTCATTGAGGTTACTGATTGAATGTTTTGGCCTACAAGAGCAACCTCATCTACTAGCTCGTCACCTTTAGGTTCTGCTACACCTGAAACCACTTCCACAGGCTCTGTTCCTGAGGCAGTGATCATTGTTGTAGCCGGAGTTGCACTCTTGGTTATGGTTGGTTGGACAAAGGTTTGATCTGTGGAGCTCGATTGAGGGGTTGATGTTGCCTGATCCATGGTGCTGATAACCAAACTAGAGGTCAAGGTGCTCTTTTCAATGGTAGACATTTCAAGTGCAGAGCCAGACATCAGGACATGATCCGCCTCTTCAGTTTTGGTGGTTAAAACTGGAGTGGATGTTGCTTTCAGAACAGGAATGTTTTTGTCCTCCACTGGATTACATGTGATTTTGTCATTGAGCTTCGAATCAGAACTCTCAACAGCTAACGGGTCCAAAAAATCCACAACATGAGTAGCTCTGAAGGTGAGGGTGTCGAGGGAGGTTAGTGTCACCACTGCTGAGGTAAGACTTGGTGCAAGATCCAGAGATCCAGCTTTGGGTGCATGATCACTCTCAGGAAAAGGTGGAACAACCACAACGAAAGCTTCCGCCGAAGAGCTCGTCTCCATCGTGCTCCAGGTGGGGAGCACCTGCGTTTGGGATGATGAGATCATAACCAGGACTGAGTTCTCCGTTTTGTGGAAGGTGTTGGTTTGAGAATGCGATTTTCGAGATTTCGTATTGATCTTCTTCCTCGGCTCAAGTGGAATGGGAAAACACCTCTGCAGGAGGTACTCTTTGATGGAAATAACACAAGAACTGAAATCAGGAACATGTCCCTCCTTTTTCGGCTTCAATCTTGAGCACTGCTGATCCTGGGGAGTCTTCACACTCTCCTGCTCTGCTTTCTGTAGTGTAGACCTGGAGGACTTGTCTTGATCCTCTGACTCATTTTCCGGTAGCAAAGTAACAATCTGATCCTCTTTGGTGACTGTTGTCTGGACAGGCTCTGGAGTCAGCGTCACTGTGGTCTCCGAGAACGAGGGTAAAGGGACTGTCGGATCCCTGTGTCCACCTTCAGTCATTGAGAAGGTTTCGATGACCTTTATTGACTCAAGCTGGTCCACTGCCACAGTCTCCATACTGAATTATATAAAGGAAAAAAATAATAAAGGGAGAGTTTAACCAAGACACAAGTCTAAAGAACAAGTATTATTAAAATCAGTTGCAAATTAAACAACTTACGCTGTCTTGGATGGAGCTCCTGATGTCTCGGTCAAATTTAAATGCAGGGAGAAAGAATTGCCTGTTGAACACAGTGTAAACTTATTTCCATTTTTTCTCAAATTGTTCATTGTGTGAGTTGTAAATTCAAAGTCGATGTCGATTGATTAATCTGTTTTGACGATCAGTAGTCAATTGCTGGATCTATCTGCAAAAACCATACCAATACTGGTAGTCCTCGAGTTACAATGGTTCGATGCACAAATTTTTAAATCTAATCCATTTTACCGTTTGTATGATTCGTTTGGACAATGCCAGGATGTATCTCCCGACTTGTGAGATGCCTTACTCTCACCAGTGGTCTCCGTGTTAGGCGTTTTAAAGCCGAATTTCAGCTCTTGTCTCTGTCCTATTTTATCGGCATCACCGGACACTCCAGCTCCACCCTCCACTCCCGAAACAGACGCTTTTGCATGTGCCCATCACCAAATATAATTGCTCTGTTTTGCTAAATTATGTACTATAATTTCTTTAAATTATAAACAAATGACAGTACACTACCCCATACTGATCTCCATTCTTTAAGGTCATGTTTTCGTGTTAAGATGGTCTCACTGTAACGCATTTCCATCGTAAGTCGGGGACTACCTTAAGTTTTTCCGGCTTCCGGTCCGCTGTTGGTACGAGAGCGGCCTCTAGAGGCAAATCACTGATGCTGCATGCTGTTTGTTTTTTCAGGTGAGACTGCGTGCGGCACGGAGCGCGCAATGTAATATTTATAATTTATTCATTATGTAATGATATTAATTAATATAATATCATTATATAACATTTAAATGATTTAGCACTTTTTTGTTTGTAATAAGTGCAGAACTATTTTAAATGGAGTGTTTGTTTGTTTTTTAATCCAGTATCCATTTTAAAAAACTAAGGCTTTAAGGATAGATTTGGACTGTAATTAATTAACAGTCTGCTACAATGTGCTCAGAACCACGGTTTGCATGAACAGTCCTGCATTTATGCGTCTATCTTTGAACGGTACACCTAAACAAGGAGGGAACTGTAATGAATGGACATCTGGTGCGGGGATCCCGTTCGAGTCTGGTCCCTTAGGACATCTCAGGTAGTTTTTCCTCAACACAATCACTACTGTCTCGCTCATTAAGGACAAACTTACAGTTATAGTAAACGATAGTATCTACTACACTATCAATTTCATTGCACATACGCTTCCATTCTTTTTTATTTACAGCCACACCAAACCTCAGCAGAAAGATTTACCACCCCCTAGTGGACATCATTGTTCAATTGTAGCTGAAGGATTGTGCATGTATAGAATTACCTCCATTCTGAGCTCCATCTTCTGGATTTGTACCCAACACATTAACAGCAATGTTGTTCACCATATTAAGAATAGCATCTGTATTAAAAATATATACGTCAGTTCAGGGCTTAACAGATATCGCAATCATGGCAAGATGCCTTCAATGGTATACACTCTCCCAAATACTACTTCCAGGCTCACCTTTGGCAGACCCGATCAGATTCTTTGAAGACTTTTCATCTGATGGAACATATCCGGGAGGATAATCTACAGGTTTTGAAAAAGAATGAACAGGATTGTGTTACTATAAAAGAGCGGTGGAAATAAAAATTCTAGACAGAACGATTCAGCTATTTGAAATTCTCACCATCGTCCTCATCCTGGAAGTTGACTGTCTCAGATGGCTCCAAATTCAGCTCGTACTCCTCCATCATGCTTGTGCCAAAAACCCTTAACACACAAAATGGTTACAGACACACACACTAAGGGTTTATATAATGTATAGTATATAGACAAGTTTGTGGACACCTGAACATGTGCTTTTTCATTTTAAACATCTCATTCCACATTTAGTTCTTATCTGCTATTATAATAAGCTCCACTCTTCTGGGATAAAGTTCCACAAGATTTTGTGGATATTTGCCCTCATTCAGCGACGAGGGTTTTAAAGTAAAGTCAGGTACTGATGCAGGCGAGTTGAGGAGGCCTGGGGTGCAGTCAGCATTCACAGGTGTTCAACAGGGCCCTCTATAGCAGGAGATCTTCCACTTCATCCAATGAAAAGCAGATCTTCATGGAGCTGGCTTTGTGTACAGGGACATCGTCATGCTGGGACGGGTTTAAGTCTCCTAGATCAAGTAAAGGGAACATTTCATGCCACGGCATCCAAAGACGTCCGATACACGTGTGTGCCTCCGGGTTTGGGGTAACAGTTTGGGGAAGAACCACATATGGCTGGAAATGTCAGGTGTCCACAAAGTGTTTATTAGTGGTGTAACGGTACACAAATTCATACTGAACCTTTTCGTTAGAGGGACATAGTTCAAATCAGAGTTCCCTCACAAACGTTTTAAGTGGAGAACTGCAAGTTTATTTAGTCTCCGCCTCGAACTATGAACGCAGTGTCACTTTTCTTTTTTTTTTAATTATTATTAAAGTGGGAAACAAACAACAATGCCAGAGGTATAAAAAAGAAGCTAGAATCAGTCTGTAGCTACTCACTCCGTACTGGAAATACGATTTGTAGTGCAGTGTAAAGATTTTGTTTTGCGTGAAATCCCACCACTTCCTGCCATCGCCAACGACAATGTTTAGCGCAATGGTTTCTTTAGCGTAACTTCTTTAGGTTTCTTTTCCCGTAACTACAGCGATAAACGGGGATAAATATACGCTGAAATAAGTAGAGCAGTTAAGTAGAAATGATCTTTAGAAAATTAAAAATATTAAATGTAACACACACACACACACACACACACACACACACACACACACACACACACATACACACACACACACACACAGCTGTAAAAATGTAAACTAATTAATTAATTTTCTCCATTTATTTAATTTGTGTCAATTTAAACAATTACTCAATTTAATTAATATAATAAAAAGTTTATTGCATTTAATTGATTCATTATATTTTAATTGTATATATTTTATTGTTTATAATTATTTAATTATTATTATTTAACCAAACAGGCATTTTATTTCAAATCGTTTTTAAAATGTCAACAGTTGATGTTCACAAATGTTAACAATAATAAACTGCCGTTAATAAAAAAAAAAAACAACAAACAATTTTATGTTTTGCATTTCTTCCTCCCCAACTGTACCGAAATTGGACCGAACTTAACCGTGACTTAAAACCGAGGTTCAAACCAAAGCGTGACTTTTGTGTAGCGTTACACCTCTAGTGTCTATGCATGTTGTACATTTACATTAAATCGAATTTTACCTGAGCAGGCTGAGAGGACAGAAGTGCTCAGAGCCAAAGTGTGACAACAGCTCCACCTGCAGTTGACACGATGTAACAACAAAAAGCAGCATTATAGCACCGTAAAGGACCAAAAATCGACTTGTTTTACGACCCCATAATATACAATATTAACTAAAATAATGAAAAATGAATCTTCAGACACTCTGTTGACAAGATTGTTAGAATGCTGACCAATCAAACACAATCAAAAACCATACCATTTACTATTTAGTACAGAAAGTTGACCAGGTTTATATGTAAATCTCATAACACAAAGCGAGTGAGAGCAAAAGTTGCAGACAGGTTTGTTAGTTGCTGTTAATCGAAGAGAGCGCACACACTTTCACCGTGCTTTGAGCATGAAGAAAAACACCCCCCACAAATACAGGGTTTCTAATGTAGCTTTGAATCAAATCCACCAGCAGATGGCACTGTTGAGTTTGTGCATTGACAGATTGAGATGTTTGCCAGGACAGTGGATGCTTATTGTTCCTTTATTCACACTACAACACGAGTCTTGATTGGATTCCTATCGCCACAAGTTGTCAACCTTTTTTTTTATTTATTGACCAGCACCAAAAAAAAAAAAAAAAAACCCAGCTGCACAGCTTGAGGACCTCGCGTGGAAAATAAATTCTGCACACAACCCGATTCTAGAAAGTTCTGTGCGATCGATAATCCACTGAGGTTCCACTGTGACTGATCGAGTTGTAGCAGTGGTGGTAAGTGAGCACCATTCATTCAGACACATGGGAGTAATAAAGAGAAGCTAACCTTTATGTACTTGGTGAACATCTGATGCAGGAGAGAAAACAGAATTACAGAGACAGAAACGGTTGAGAAAAACGGTTTGGTTGTAATTCATTCTGAAATTTGAACTGGTTCTTTGGAAAACAAAGAAACGTAAATAAAGACGGACAGACTGACGAGAAATAAAGCAAGAGACAAATCAGGGACATATGGGGTTAATGGGATTTGACCTGATCCCCATCTGGTCGTTTAGCATTTAGCGTGTACACCCTGCTCACATACCTTGACGTATTTGGCATATAAATGTTCATCCAGGGGAAAACTCTGGACTGTGCGCTCCTCCCGAGCATGAAAGGTCCCAAGCTTGGCCCATTTGTTAGTTGGATATCTGTGGACAAACCAGAATGTTCATTTGGACCCAAGACGAAAAGGCAATTAAAGTGCAGCTGTAGGCGTATATCAACAAGTTAATGTTTAATAAATGGACCGGTGTGGCTGATCAGCGAGACCCAAAAGCACAACGCTGTGGATTAATAACAAGCTGAACCTTGCTGGTGATACAATTACGTATGAAAACATCTGAATGATGCACTGTATCCTGGGCAGCTGGACTTTGAACTTCAATGCCTTGATATTGAGAAATCCCAGCATTGGCAGCAGCACCATTACCAGTCCTATCAGCCTCATCATCAACAGGGTGCGAATCCAGTTTTTTTTTTGTTTACGTCGCATTTTCACTATTCGTGCGAATGTCAGGAAGTTCACCTGCCTATAGGGATTTTTTTAATCAATTCTACCAATTCTGAACAAAACTAACCCTCACCAATCTCTCCAATAGAATAAGAGCCCACAACAAAAACCCGAGTGGAGTTCGAATCAGAAGGTTGCGAGTTCAAATCCCACCACCACTGAGCCTTATAAAAGCATCTGCCGAATGGCGTAAATGTAAATGTTTACATCTCGCAAAGAAACTCCCACTAGATCAATCAACACCTTCTGACCATCAAAATCAAATATGTAATGCATATTAATGGAGGAAATATGAAAAAATTAAATACTCTAATGAACTGAAAGACATCAATTTCAGTAACTACTGCAGTATTGTAATTTTTTTTCCACTCTATCTGCATTTCAATTCTATGCCTAGTAGGATGATGATGATTACAAGTGACAATATAGAAAATTAATAAATGACTTATGTCAGAATACGTCAAAGAACACGACATCGTACCCCAAACTGCCTTGCAGGTAAAAAATATCTGACCTGTCACTGATTGAGACCAGAAAGTCTTTGGGGGTGGAGGAGAAGAGCTCGAAGTTGGCGATGTCCAGCTGCTTGAGCTGAATGGGTTGACACAACTCGATGACGAACCTAGAGGTGCACACAAAGGAACAGAATGGGTGAACTTGAAGATAAGGTGGAGATGATTGTTGGGTGAGGAAGAGCATAATGGAGGAGAAAAAGAGAACAGGAAGAAATATCAGAATGGGGGTTACGTCAGTGCATGCTGAGTGTTTGTCTTTAAACTCTATTAGATCTGTTTTAGAAAGTTTTCACATCGCTTCACTTTTTTCCACATTTTGTTATGTTGCAGTTTTATTCCAAAATGTATTCAATTCATTATTTTCCATAAAATTCTACAAACAAAACCTGATAATCACCATGTGAAAGAAGTTTGTTTAAAATCTTTGAGAAAAAAAAAAAATCATGTACATGCATCCTGTTTCCACTGATCATCTCTGAGATGTTTCTACAACTGGATTGGAGTCCACCTGTGTATTTCAGCTGATTGGACATGATTTGGAAAGACACACACCTGTCTCTAGAAGGTCCCACAGTTACAGTGCATGTCAGAGCACAAACCAGGCCATGAAGTGCCAGGAATTGTCTGTAGACCTCAGAGACAGGATCGTATTGAGGCACAGATCTGGGGAGGGGTCCCTTTATTGAAGGTCCCAATGAGCACAGTGGCCTCCATCATCTGTAAATGGAAGAAGTTTGGAACCACCAGGGCTCTACCTAGAGTGGAGCTGCCCGGCCAAACTGAGCGATCGGGGCGAAGAGCCTTAGTCAGGGAGATGAGTAACTCATAGTGACTCTGAAAGACCTCCAGTGTTTCTCTGTGGATTCACCAATCCACCAATCAGACCTGTATGGTAAAGTGGCAAGATGGACACCACTCCTCAGTAAAAGGAACCATAAGGAACCATGAAAAACAAAGATTGAACTCTTTGATATGAATGCCAAGCCTCATGTCTGGAGGAAACCAGGGACTGCTCATCACTCGAACAATATCATCCCTACAGTGAAGCATGGTGGTGGCATCATCATGCTGTGGGGATGTTTTTCAGAAGCAGGAACTGAGAGACTGGTCAGGATCGAGAGAAAGATGAATGCAGCAATGTACAGAAACATCCTTGATGAAAACCTGCTTCAGAGCGCTCAGACTGGGGATCTTCTAACAGGACGGCGACCCTAAACACACAGCCAAGATAACAACGGAGTGGCTACAGGACGACTCTGTGAATGTCCTCGAGTGGTTCAGCCAGAGTCCAGACTTGAGTAAACATCTCTGGAGACACCTGAAAATGGCTGGTCACCGACGCTCCCTATTAAACCTGATGGAGCTTGAGAGGTTCTGCGTAGAAGAATGGGAGAAACTGCCCAAAAATAGGTGTGTAGAGCTTGTAGCATCAAACTCAAATAGACTTGAGGCTGTAATTGGTGCCAAAGTGTTGAGCAAAAACTTAATATTTATGTACATGATTTTTATTTCAAACAAACTTCTTTCACGTTGTCTTAATGGGATTTTGTTTGTAGAATTTTGAGGAAAATAATGAATTGAATTTATTTTGGAGTAAAGCTGTAACATAAAATGTAGAAAAGGTGAAACTCTGAAAACTTATAGCAAGTAAAACACATTGTAGCTTTCGCTTTGAAAATGCACTGCTTCTGGGAGCTTTAATGATCAGAAGGATCTGGTCCTAATACTCACGCTGTATATACAGTGAACATTGGGTTTGACTCACCAGATCTTATTGCTGCAAGGATTCAGCATGTAAACATCTACATTCTCCATCAGGATTGCAGAAGTGCTCTAAAAAAAAAAAAAAAAAAAAAAAAGACAAACATGTCACAGTAAACATGCTGAGAAGTTTCATCACACCAGGAAACATTTATTTTTGACCCACGGCCCTCGATCGAGTTTGATTTTTGGCCCCTTCATAGGAAAATTATGGCCAAATCTGCAATAAATCCTTCACTTTTAGCCAATTAAATCTGCATTTATCTGATTTTATTCTTTTTAAAATACTGCACTTTTATTTTCTGACTGTTTTTTACTAAATAGACTGAGAAATTATTATGTTGGATCATTGCTGAAACAAGAAACCTAGTAGTGTCCAAATACTTTTGCACTGTTACTGCCCCCTTTAAAGAAACATGGAGTGAAGGTTATCGAGTCGCAGCCCTTCTGCAGTGCATCATGCAGGCTTACTGAAAAACTACTACAAAATATTTTACACTTTATTTTACATTTTATTGTCATTTTAAAGACCCTAAAGACTGACTTTTATTTATTTTTTATTATTATTATAATTTTTTACATTTTATACCAAATTGCTGCTAAATACTCAATTATGATTTATACGAAGTTCAAGTTCTAGAACCGCACCAGCAGGACATGAGTTCTAGCTCAAAGGCAAACCACTGGTTTATACTGATAGACGGAAAGAGTCGCTTTTGTAAAAAAAATAAAAAAATAAATAAAAAATAAAAAATAAAATAAAAAATGTAAAAGGATTAAAATGTACAAATGCATGAATCACTTCTTGGCAGCTGCTGATAGAATTTTGTTCTGAAAATCTGGTTTATTATCTCCATTATAATAATAATAATAATAATAATAATAATAATAATAATAATAAAAAATCTCCATAATTAATCCGCCTCCATCTATTAGTCGATTCCTATAACAGCATGCGGTTTCTCTAGTAATGTTCTGACATTCGTTAAAACTGTAGTATTGAACCATTTAAACTGAATTCAACTGAACCAAACTAAAAGTATTTGGAGAACTAGGTTTCAACATTCGGCACATGTACTGGGAAAGTGCTCGCTCAGCGTTTATGGCTTTGGATTACTGTTCGGAAGGTCGAGGGTTCGAGCCCCAGCACCGTCAAGCTGCCAATGGTGGGCCCTTGAGTAAGGCCCTTAACCCTCTGTGCTACAGGGGTGATGCATCATAGCTGACCCTGTGCTCATCCCCCAATAATGTACACGTGACAAATAAATACGTATCATATATAAACCTTCGAATTGTAGACATTCAGCATAAAAACAACATCCAAAAACAAACGTGTTCAAGTACCTTTGCTTCGGGATTAGAAGCCAGGATCTTGGCGCCGCATTCCACAGAGGCGTAGTTTGTGGTTTTCTGCACCTTCTTAACCCCACCCGAGCCCCCGTTGTAGGACGTGTGTGTGGTTTGACCTGGTGGGAGTCGGGGACGAAAACAGGATCATGTAAAAGGTGGACAGGATCATGTGATCGGTGATGCTCAATGCTGAGCGAAACGCGGCGTCTTACTTTTTTCATTCTCCTCCTCCATCATGCTCTTTGTCCATTCGTCAAAAGTAAGGATGTCTTCTGGGTCAGGAGGAGGAGGAGGAGCCGGGTCTCTGCCCGGGGTGACGGCAACGATCTGTTCCACATGGCAATAGACACGATAGAGAAAATCACAGGACCGACATGAGAAGCCACTGCTTTGTTTCTTTATCAGTTACAACCGAAGCCAATCAAAATAAATCAACCTCTGAGATTAAATCTTCACAGCTCGACTAAACAGAATCACACAAAAAGCACACTGAGATGATCTTATAGTATATTGGGACACTTGACTTTTCCACCCATAAATTGTTTCCACAAACGTTTGTAACGGACGTCTTTATATGCAGTAGAAGCGAATTTGCTCTTCACTTGAACTAGGAGACCTAAACCTGTTCCATGACAAAGCTATGAAGATCTGCTCTACATGGGTTGGAAGGTGTGGAAGATTTCCTGCTATAGAGCTCCAACCCTGTTGGGGTGAATCTGAACACACCCCCCAGGTCTCCTCAGCTCACCTACTGTACATCAGTACCTGACTTTACTACCACGCTTATTTTTGGAGGAGCCCAAATCTCCACCAAATCTAGTGGAACATTTTCTCCAAAGATTGTCTCTTATTAGAACAGAAAAATGAGGAGTAAATGTGGAATGGGATTTTCAAAAAGAGGCACAAACCGACTTCTGGTACTTCTGTAACACGTACCTTTTCTTTCAGGATGCTGGAGGCGTTGGTTCCCTGATTCGTCCGACCTAAACTCGGCTTAGTGCTCTTTCCAGTTCCAGCAGTGCTGCCGTTCTCCAAAACCATGGGAAGACTGTAATAACACATGGGGTGAGAAATAAGAACACGGAAGTCATTGTTATGTACCAATAAATAAAAAAAATTATAATAAAAAATCTAATACTATTTGTGATAAATCGCAGTTCCAATTTATAAAACTCTCAGAAGAGGCTTTAGTTTGTGTGGTGGCCATGAAATCAAAACAAAACAATTCAAGCTGCTTTTTTTTTTACAGCACAGTGAAGTTCTTTTATTGCATATCCCAGCGATGTTAGGAAGCTGGAGTCAGAGCGCAGAGGCAACCATGATACAGCACCCCCTGGAGCACAAAGGCTTAAGGGCCTCGCTCAAGGGCCCCAAGAGTAGCAGGCTGGTGATACTGGGGACTGAACCCCCAACCTGTGAATTGCGCGCACACACACACACACACACACTTCAAAATACACTTGTCGATGTGACTCAATCGTAAAATGGATTGTTTAGCGCTTGCTTCAAGAATTTCACTTAAAAGGAGGAAATCCGAACAATTCCGCATATCGAGGGAGCGACTAAATAAAGGATGGCGGGGATGAAGTCATTTGTTAAAGGTGTACCGTTACACACCTTATATATATTTTAGATAGATAGCATATTTCATTACTATTTTTATCATTTTATTGTTACAAACATCCTACTATTACTAATATAAACTCTACACATTTTCTATGCGTTTTGTGCATTATTTTTCTATTTTCCATAACGGAGTTGTCATAAACGAATCTCACTGCATGTCACCAGTAGGAGGTGAAAGGTGGTAAAGGCAGTGACAAGTTCAAATCCCAGCATGAAAAAGCTACCACTACCGGGCTCCTAAACAAGGCCCTTAACCGCTCGGTTGTACAAAAAGTTTTAGGCTTTTGAAGACCTTTTTAAGACCATCAAGAATGAAATTTAAGAACTATTTCATGACATCAAAAACACACGCAAATATGTTGGTAGCAAACTTGCTTTAACCTAATCAGACAGATTCTCCCCAATAACTACAAGCTGATTAGCTGTTGCATGGTGGTCTCATTTGTAGTTGTTATACAGCAAATTATATTTGGACCAGCGAAAGAAAAAACTACAACAACCATTAAAACAAATATAAAAAAAAAAAAAAACATTATATAGTGCTGCAGAAGCATTTCAGTGCACGTTAGAGGCAGCGTGACGTTGAGATTGGAAAATGAAGACCTAAATTGTAGACTTTAAGACCCTGGGGAGACCCTGGTTGTAAGTCGCTCTGGGTAGGGGCATCTACCAAATGAATTTATGTACAACACCCAGTGTGAGGATATATTGTGTAATACAATAACAAGCCCACGTGTCATGACTGTTCAACCAATCACAGACGATCTGTGCGGTTCGGTGCGTTTTCACGAGACCTGAATAAGCGTAAACCTGCAATCCCCACGGTGCTGCTGCCAAGTCAATTCTGGAGTTTTCCTGCTGCGATTCAGTTTAGGGAGAACGTTATCTTACTTACCTACCGATGTCTGAAAGGTATGTAGGGTTTTCCTCTGCCTCACAGGCAGCGGTGGGGGAGACGGGACTGACGGGACTGACGGGAGAGGAAGAGCCGGAGTCATCACTGCAAAAGAAAGAAGCACCACTGAACATGAAGGAACACTGAATCGGGTCACAAAGCTATTTTAGAAGTCTGCTGCACGATTTGCTGTGCTGTTATCTGTGTAAATATACGTAAAAGGATCCCAGACTAAAAGTAAACAAATGAGTAGGACTGTTTTTTTTTTTTTTTTTTGCATCCGAAACAATGGTCTGGATTTAAATTCAAAACAAATACGATTCTTGAACTCCGTGATCAAGTTAAACACGGTGGTTTGGAGCCTCTGACCTGCGTGCGCTTGGTCCAGGTGAGACGGTAGCAGTGGAGGACAGGACCTCAGAGATGTAAACAGCCTCGCTTTCAGTGACGGGAGGAGAAGGAAGAGAGGAGACGTCTGGTTTCGGAGAGCCAGCGTCGTCCTCGGGGGGTACGGAAGTCTCGAGTTTTGCCGAGTCTGCTTCGTCCATCTGAGATTCCTGAAATGATTTATTAACGCAATGCAGGATGAACAGTCAGTCGATCTGATTGCAAGTTTCAAGTTTCATTTGTCAGATGTATCAGATGTCAGTGACAGTTTGTACACTCGTAAGTGAGGCTCCAGGCGAACTACAGCACATTAAATATTAAACAAACACAAAGAAGAAAAAGGAGAGAAAATCAATAATCAGGCATGAGAAAGTTATAATTATATACAGACATTCTGCACCCAAATGTTAATATATATAAATTTTTTATTATTTATATAAGAACTTACACACATGACCTATTAGCATGAGGTATTTTTTATAAAAATATGGAAGACGGTAGATAATAAATAGGATGTAGATATTTGGTGTGCAGAAAATAGGCAAAGATACGCAGTGGAAGAGCATCCAATAAATGATAGAAATAGATGCAGAAAAGCTGCAGGAGAAAATGGTCCCTGCTGCTGTTCTCCGGCAATCTGGTGCTACACTCATGCCAACTCGAGCTCAAACTGCGACTTCCTCCATTAGAACCCTCACACAGTACCCTGCCATACAAACCTCCTCATACCCCCTCATGCTAAGCCCTTATACAGTACTTAAAGGAGCCTACCAAAAAACACTGCTATAGAATCCTTTATATAAATCCCTCTTCCAACACACATAGAACCCTGTTACAGAACACACCAGCCTGTCATAAATCCCTCATGCCAAACCCTTAAATAAATCCCTCTCACAGAACCCATAGAACCCTGCCATAGATCCATCATACAGAACCCATAGAACCCTGCCATAGATCCATCATGCAGAACCCATAGAACCCTGCCGAAAATCCATCATACAGAACCCATACAACGCTTCCATAGATCCATCATACAGAACCCAAAGAACCCTGCCATAGATCAAT
>JAAIIK010000181.1:85424-100992 GCA_014706435.1 Silurus glanis
TCTATCTATCTATCTATCTATCTATTAGTCTGTCTGTCTGTCTATCTATCTATCTATCTATCTATCTATCTATCTATCTATCTATCTATCTATCTATCTATCTATCTATCTATCTATCTGTCTGTCTGTCTATCCGCCTGTATGTCTGTCTGTCTATCTATCTATCTATCTATCTATCTATCTATCTATCTATCTATCTATCTATCTATCTATCTATCTCTCTATTAGTCTGTCTGTCTGTCTGTCTGTATTTTAGTCTATCTTGAGAATAATGGATGTCACTGTGCTCTTCAGTGCAGCAGAGAGATTTTTGCTCCTTTGACCTCATGGTTCAGTATTTGTTCTGATAATCATCATCACCTGTGAGACTTTTTATAGAGAGTTGTGTCTTTCCAAATATAAAACACTTTCCAAGTCAAAATAAATGTAATGATAAAAATCAACTGAAAAGCATCAAATATTTTTTATTTGTTTTCCTGTTACTTTCTGATGACTGTTATTATTTTTTTATTGCTGCTAGAACTTCTCCAAGCACATCATGCAGTGAATGGAACCCAATCATATGAATTCATCCTGTGCTAATTTGATTGATGTGAGCATGCGAGAGATTTTTCACTCTAGCAAACATGTACAATGTTGATCAGGGATCAGATTAATCCAGTTTCAATCCTGTGCTTCCAACTTTGTTATTTAAAAATATAATAATAATAAAATACAAATTGTCTACAAGCACAGCATTAGCTGCATTTTTTAAAATTAGGTCAGTGACATAAATGTATAGAAGCCCAGGTGTAAATAATAATAAAAAAAAATTCAATTAAACTTATAATTATTAGAATACTATAAAAAAAATCACCATATTATTATTTATTATTTTGCAAAAATTCGTTTGTAATAAATTATCTGCCAGTAGATGGCAGCATAGTATCAAAACAAACCACATTTTGCACTCCTTTTAAACGTTAAACGGAAATACGTAAAGAAATAAGTTTAAAAGACTTTTTTTTTTTTTTTTTTGCAACCTATTGAACCAGTGTTGATTTATAAATTGATAGAGATTTCAAATAATTTATGTGCCCTCCCATCTAGTTTGCACCTAGTGGGAAGATCATTTGTTTTTGTTTTATCAGAAATGAAAGTGAACATAATCTGTTCCTGTTCAGTTTGAGGTCCAAGTTCAGTCTTTTTCATTTTTTTTTTCTTCTTGAGACACGCCTGTTTTCCACACTGCTTTTACAACCCAAACCAGGAAGTGTGAGCTGCTGTGAGTGTGAAATGGCAGAAGGATTAGGACTTCAGGATCAGTTCAGTTGTCCAATCTGTCTGGATCTCCTCAAGGATCCAGTGACTATTCAGTGTGGACACAGTTTCTGTATGCGATGCATTAATGGCTGCTGGGATCAGGAGGATCAGAAGGGAGTCTATAGCTGTCCTCAGTGCAGACAAACCTTCACTCCAAGACCTGCTGTGAGTAAAAACACTGTTCTGGCTGAAGTCATGGAGACACTGAGGAGGGCAGGACACCAAGGTACACGTTCCACTCAATGTCCAGCTGGACCTGAGGATGTGGAGTGCGATTCCTGCTCTGGGAGAAAAGACAAAGCAGTGAAGTCGTGTCTGGTGTGTCTGGCGTCTTTCTGTGAAACTCACCTCCAGCCTCACTATGACTCTCCTGCCTATAAGAAGCACAAGCTGGTGGAAGCCTTCAGACATCTTCATGAGCAGATCTGCTCTCAGCACGGCAAACTGCTGGAGGTTTACTGTCGGACTGACCAGAGGTCTATCTGCATGCTGTGTATGTTAGAGGAACATAAAGGACATGATACAGTATCAGCTGCAGCAGAAAGACCTCAGAAACAGGTAACAGTATCACACGTCTGTTCTCTACAAGTTCTCAAGCCTTTTTTCTATTTCAAAAAATGGCAAATCAATGTATGATTTTATGTAGAAGCAGTTTTTGGAGATGCAGGGACAAAATAAGCAGAAAATCCAGGAGAAAGAGGAGAAGCTTGAGAAGCTGATGAATGCTATGGACAATCACGAGGTGAGTTTGGAGCTAAAAGTGCTGTTTAAGGATCAGCTCAGTATCTGTGTTTCTTCAAAAACCACGTGTGTCTCCTAACAGCGCTCTGCACAAACAGCAGTGCAGGAGTGTGAGAGGATTTTTGCAGAGCTGACCAAATCCATCGAGAGAAGATGCGACGAGGTGACAGCGCTGATCAGAGCTCAGGAGAAATCCGAGTCGATTCGAGCAGACGATTCCGTGAAGACCCTGGAGTACGAGATTGCAGCGCTGAAGAGGAGAGACGCTGAGATGGAAGAGCTTTCACACACACAAGATCCTGTCCATTTCCTCCAGGTAACAGCACTGAAAGTCAGAGTTTGGTATAGTGAAGGTGTTGTTTAGGGCCATTCTGTGCTACACATGCTGGACACCACAGACTTCAAATATGGCCGCCCTGCACTCCAACTCCCAGAATGCATGCACTTTCCCGCTCTGAAGCCCTATTCCACATTCTAACTGCACAAATACTTTATTTAAAGGACCTTCATTCAGAAAAGCAATGCGAAGTAATACCATCAACGTGCTCTTGATCGTCAAATCTTGTTTCTTTCCAAGATTTTTCATCTCTTTTGCTCAAATCAAGTCTGTTTCTGAATCTCCAGTTTTTCACCACGTTTATTATGTTACATGACAATATATCCCCAATGCTGTCTATCTATCTATCCATCCATTCATTCTGTATTCTTTCTCCCTTGTAGAGTTTTCAGTCTTTCTACGATGTTCCTAAGAGTGTATTTATACCCAAAATCAATTCTCATCTCTCTTTTGACAACATCATAAAATCAGTGTCTGATTTGAGCGAGAAAGTGGAAGAATACTCGAAAGAGGAGTTCGGAAAAATAAAAGACGGAGGTAAGCTCTCGGATTAAAGTGTTTTAACTAATAAATACATTTAGCACAATGTTCGTAGAAGTATAGAAGATCATGCACCAGCATTTACCAGCAACTTCTTAAGGGGAAACCGTTCTGGTCTTAGAATGTAGGATTCAATAACGTTCATGTCAATGATGCTCGCGAAGAACGTAGCTGGAGTTTTCCAACCGTTCGTGAACAATAAGAAAAAAGCGTGAAGAAAATCTCGCACCTAAACACTGAATATTGGAGTTTGACGACTTTCGAGGACGTGGTCCTCAGAAACATCTATTCACAAATCAGAAAAACACGGCAGATCTTAATATGTAGTCATTTGTTTTTCTCCAAAAACCTCAAACCAATATTTAGAAACTAAGTGGAAAAATAATAGGAGTAATTAGCATCCAAACACCGGTGAACTCTTTTGGAGCACTCCGGTGTCTTTATCATCTCTAGAAGAAACTTTATCTATGAAGTCAACGGAAACAATCGTAAATACACATTGTTTCACTCTTATTCTTTTTCAAGAGTGAACAAGTGAGTAACTCCGACCACCAGCACGTGTCTGTGATTCTCTGTTTAATAAACTGCATTCACCTTCATTAAGTGTCGCAAACAAAAAGGTCCGTGCTGCAACATGAGTCCAATAACAATCACGTTGTTGCTAATCAGGAAAGGGGTTATAAGGCCATTTCTTCTTCCATCAGCTCGAGAAATTAGATTTTTTTTTTTTAAACGTCTGTTCACTGATGCATCACACCAAGCTGGTGGTTATAATCTTTTCTCGTCTAGATTTATTTTATAGCTTTTATGTTTTATATGTAGCTCATGGAAAAAAAACACTTCACATATTTGAATAAACATCCTTTAACCATGTTTCCATAGTGAGCAACATCTGTATATTTCCTCACCCAATACCCGAAAGCAGAGAAGATTTTCTGCAATGTAAGGAACACACACACACACACACACACACACACACACACACACACACACACACACAATGCTAACAGTTTCTGTAAACATTTTTAACTACACAAGTTAAACGTTTTGTCTCTAATGTTCTTATCAGATACTAAAGATGTTTTCTTTTTCCATCAGACTCGCGTCGAATGACACTGGATCCGAACACAGCTAATATACACCTCGGTCTGTCTGAAGGGAACACATCGGTGACCTGCAGCACAGCAGCTCGGTCGTATCCTGATCATGAAGACAGATTTGATTCTCATCTCCAGGTGTTGTGTAGTGAGCGTGTGAGTGGACGTTGTTACTGGGAAGTCGAATGCAGTGGACACTGCGAGGTTTCTATAGCAGTGTCGTACAAAACCATCCTCAGGAAAGGAAACAGTAATAATTGTGTGTTTGGTTGCAATGATAAGTCCTGGAGACTCTTCCGATCTCCGTCCGAATTGCTATTCTGGCACAATAACAAAAAAACGGAAATATCGGTCATACCCAGTTCCCCCAGAATAGGTGTGTATGTGGATCACAAGGCAGGAGTTCTATCCTTCTACAGCGTCTCCGACACCATGAAGCTCCTCCACAGAGTTGACACCACATTCACGCAGCCTCTTTACCCCGGATTTATGGTTTGGGTTGGATCATCACTCAAATTATATCATTTAAAATAGAATCTTTTTTAAGCTTTTCAATGCATGTGGATTTTGACCTCGAAATCACTACACAGAGTAAATATGAAATGCTGTGTCTTTCTAAATAATATTGGAACTCAATTTCCTTTCTATTATATATCACACCTCAGTACACTCTCTAAGTACAGATCATGGTTTGACGATAATTGATCATGTGTAATGCAACACGTGTGTATTTGACCTTTTTTTGACCTTTAACACTGCTGTTGAAATGAGACCAATACATTTGACTACAGTCACAAATATAGTCATTTTACATGAATACATTTCTTGTTGTCATTTTAGAATTTTGACCTTGAAGTGCACTTTGATGTCTTTTTTTTTTTTTTTTTTTTGAAGGATGCCGTGTTCAGAGCGGTTCGTTTTCATTTTGTAACGCAGTCTCTGGTTACAGCTGGCAAACAACTCCATTTCCCAGCAACCACCGCCGCCTTCAAATATGGCTGCCAAAGGCCTACAATTCCAACACACTGCAGCAGTGATTTTACACTCACCCTCACACACAAACACACACACACACACACACACACACACACACGCTGTTTTTGTACATCTGCCTTTTCCAAGCTGTTTGCTTTGAATTGTTCTATTGTTTTTGACCTGTTTCTCTGTTTCATGTTCAGGATTACACTCTAATCCAGTGTTGTTAGTTTGTAGATTGTATGACCCTGACCTGTTTTATCTGCGCCTGCATCTCGATGAACATCTATATGTAATGTTAGATATTTATCTGTTAAATGCAGAAGTCTAACTGTGGATCAGTCTAAAATACCAGTTGCTCCAAAATTGCATAATTATCAGTCAATTTCAACTAATTCTATCTTTCTCAATCGTTATATGCATTATGTTTGCAGGTATCCCTATTCCTGTTTTTCTCCGTCGCTTTGCAGCGTTTCTCAGATCAGAAATGAAATTCTCAAAACTCCTTCTTCGACCTCCACATCATTTAGTCACTCGTGCTCATCATAAGAACATTTCTCGTCGCTTTGATCAAATTTCGAACGCTTTTCTACATCATTGAATGGATCGTGTACGAGTGTCTGCTGTTTCCTACATTATCAGTTGTTTATGTTCATGTTGATCAAAATATGTTATACTGGTTTCACCTGAATGGTTTTAACCCCCAAAACATCTCAGCATCGGTTCATCGTGTACGTCATTGAATGTAAAATTGTTAAACCAGTCGTCATCATGTGTCATCTAACATTTCTATTAAACTTTTATTATGTAAATGTGTTGAATTGATGAATTGTGCAGATGAATGTTGAACGTCACTAATGAAGGCGAGTGAACGGCATCAGATCAATCAATAATCAATTCTCTAAAACAGGTCAAAGGTGAATCTTGTGAAGCTTCAGTAGGAGAGTGAAAACAGACAAAAAACGGAATTATACATTCTGAAAATGGATCAACAACGAAGAAGTTTATTCGTGTACAGTAAAAGTGTGAATCCTGTCTGGTCTCTTACAATCAATATCAATCAAATATGCAGGCTGTTGATGTGGAACCATTCTCAGCTGCACAGAGTGTCTCCAGTTGAGGAGAACTAAATCCAGAAGCAGGGATTTGGAATGCATCAATCGGATCTGAAGAGAAGAAAGACAGGAGTATTGGTCACTGGTACCTGAGAAGCATGGTTAACTCGACAGAGAGAGAAAAGGAGAGTGGAGGAGTGACATAGAGATAGAAATAAGGATTATGAATGATCCTTATTGTTTTATAAATGTTTAAAGTCACTGTACAGTGGGATCAGGGTTTAAGGAAGGACTCCAGCAAGACTCGCTATGGCACCATAACTAAAAGGGAGAGCCAGAGGGTAACAAAGACATGAGGGATCTCTGGGATAAGAGATGGTCCACCCCAGCAGCCTCAACAAACCTGAGAGTGGGGGGATGGCAGCATCCAAATCACTAAACCACTTTGTATCCATGTTTCCTTCAGATCTGCTCCTTTACCTCAGAAACACCTACGGATAAAAAATGTTTAGCATACATGAACACTGAGACATTATAAATCATTTCATTCAATCTCTGTTTTGTTTGTGTTACTTTAGGTTTGTGGTAAAACCGAACAGAATCTCGTCATCAAAAACGACATGATGGTGCATGTTGAAGCAAATGGGAGAGGCCCTGAGAAAAACAAACCAGTCTGGTCAGCTGCATTGTTTTTCTTAATAAATTACAATACACTTGTGCAAGTTTTTCATCGTCTACCCGTTTTTTTTTGGACATGAATTTCTCCTTATTGGGCGCAAAAATCTTTATCAAGTTTTGTGAAGTGATTATGTCTTGGCGCTGAAGACATTTATCTGATATTTTTTTCATCATTTTCACGTTAATAATCAAAGAAATCCGTATAACCAAAGTACAGTGATTACAAGTAAGCACAAGTGTACAGTGAGTACAAGCAAATCTTTTGAACAACGTTGATTAATGTTATTGACTATCTGGTTATTGATTACTCCGATGGTGCATAGGTACATGTTAGGAGTGTAACGGTATTCGTAACCAAAACGTTTGTTACAGGGCTTTCGGTAATGCAACCATTTTTACTTGCGGAACATACAGTAGTTACAATCTGAGTTCCCTCACGAACGTATTAAGTTTGTTTTATTCTCTGCCTCACACTTTCGAGTGCATCATCATCATCATTATTATTATTATTATTATTATTATTATTATTATTATTGTTGAACTTGAAAAGATACACAACAATCTCAGAAGTATAAAAGAGAAACTAGAATTAGTGTAGTGTCACTGTGGCTACTGACCGGAAATACGTTTTGCGCATGCATGAAAACGCTAATTAATACAGATCGCTAGTGTTAATCGCTAACCAGGCAGTAGCTATGGATTCTATAGCGTTTTATATTTAGCTTCAAGAATTTCTATTAAGGAGAAAATCCTTTAGATTTAGAACAGTTAAGTGGATCATATCTGTAGAAAATTTTATATTAAATGTAAAACACACACACACACACACACACACACACACACACACACACACTTATGGGGTCTAACTAATGTAAACAAACAATACACACACAATATAAAGTAAAAATAAACAAATGAACCTGCACTTTGCCATTGAAGAGAGTCGTGGCTGGCGTGAAGGAGACGAGAGGGAGGAGAGACGAAAGGGGAGGATGGTTATTGCTCGGAAGGAGAATCTCTCGCTCGCAATGCAAATTGTCGCTCGTTATCCAAGTACAATTTTTCTATTCATTTTTTGCTCGTCCTGCAAATCTTTAATCCAAGCTTCCACTGTATTTGTAATTGCTTTTGATGTAATTATGGCAATTAAATGCACTAAATTGGTTTAGTTTTCACAAATATTCCTGTTTGCAATTTCAGCAATAAAAATGGTCATTTTTCAAAAAAAGAAAACAAATCATATTTGTTTTAAGAGACCCATCTTATTTTCTCTCGTATATCCAGTATTGCGCTTTAATAAAGAAAAAGTACTTCTCCTCTGATTACTCGAGTAATCGATGGAATAATCAGTAAAATCCTTGATTACTGAAGTAATTATTAACACAGCCCTAATTTAGAGAACAAAGAATCATCTAGAGTGTTGTCTATCATGGAATGGCTGAGTTACTGCACCTAAACCCTACTGAACTGCTCTGGGATGAACTGGATCACAAAAAAAGAAATCTCCAACTAGTGAAGAACACATTTGGCAAGTTTTTAATTTTTTTCCAACTTCTAAATGTAACTGAAGTTCACTGTAGTCAAAAACCTACAGGGAACTTCAGTTACATTTAGAAGTTGGAAAAAAATAGCATATTAATACTAACTGTTCACTAGTGGCTAATGGTTACTGCAAATAAAAGAAATATCATATTCATCAAATCATATTCATTTACACACATAAATCAGTGAATATCATAAATAAAATGGTTTATTTTGTATTTATTTTTACAATACAAAAATAAGAGACGATCATCTCTCCATTCCAAGGCTTCATCAAGCACAAGGACAGCATGCTGTGATTGGAACACGATCATACACACTCATCTTGTAATCATTATATTGCTCACTGGATGCAAGAGATTTTTCACTGAAGGAAACAATGTTGATCAGGGATCAGTTTAATCCAGTTTGATTAGGGTTAAGGACGTTCTTTGCATTTCAGTGCTTCCAAATTTGTTTTTGTTTTTTTTTCTAAAAAAAAAAAAAAAAAAAAAAAATTCTACAAGTATAGCATTACCTTAATTGTTTTAAATGGCATCAGTGACAAAAAAAACAAAACAATAAAAAATATTTTTAAATACATTGGAAAAACAAATTTATTTTTTATTTCTTGATACCAGACCATAATTTGTTTTCCAACAGGACAATGACCCTAAACACACCTCTAGGTTCTATAAGAGTTATTTGATCAAGAAGGGGATCAGGGTAGAGAAAAGATGAAGCAAAGATGGCAAAAATGCACACATCCTTCACTTAAGTTGAAGTACACATACTCCTGTTTTAAAATACTCTGACATGTACAGTATTGTTCAAAATAATAGCAGTACAATGTGACTAACCAGAATAATCCAGGTTTTTAGTATATTTTTTATTGCTACGTGACAAACAAGTTACCAGTAGGTGCAGTAGATTCTCAGAAAACAAACAAGACCCATCATTCATGATATGCACGCTCGTAAGGCTGTGCAATTGGGCAATTAGTTGAAAGGGGTGTGTTCAAAAAAATAGCAGTGTGGCATTCAATCACTGAGGTCATCAATTTTGTGAAAAAACAGGTGTGAATCAGGTGGCCCCTATTTAAGGATGAAGCCAGCACTTGTTGAACATGCATTTGAAAGCCTGAGGAAAATGGGTCGTTCAAGACATTGTTCAGAAGAACAGCGTACTTTGATTAAAAAGTTGATTGGAGAGGGGAAAACCTATAAAGAGGTGCAAAAAATTATAGGCTGTTCAGCTAAAATGATCTCCAATGCCTTAAAATGGAGAGCAAAACCAGAGCGACGTGGAAGAAAACGGAAGACAACCATCAAAATGGATCGAAGAATCACCAGAATGGCAAAGGCTCAGCCAATGATCAGCTCCAGGATGATCAAAGACAGTCTGGAGTTACCTGTAAGTACTGTGACAGTTAGAAGACGTCTGTGTGAAGCTAATCTATTTTCAAGAATCCCCCGCAAAGTCCCTCTGTTAAAAAAAAGGCATGTGCAGAAGAGGTTACAATTTGCCAAAGAACACATCAACTGGCCTAAAGAGAAATGGAGGAACATTTTGTGGACTGATGAGAGTAAAATTGTTCTTTTTGGGTCCAAGGGCCACAGACAGTTTGTGAGACGACCCCCAAACTCTGAATTCAAGCCACACTACACAGTGAAGACAGTGAAGCATGGTGGTGCAAGCATCATGATATGGGCATGTTTCTCCTACTATGGTGTTGGGCCTATTTATCGCATACCAGGGATCATGGATCAGTTTGCATATGTCAAAATACTTGAAGAGGTCATGTTGCCTTATGCTGAATAGGACATGCCCTTGAAATGGTTGTTTCAACAAGACAATGACCCCAAACACACTAGTAAACGAGCAAAGTCTTGGTTCCAAACCAACAAAATTAATGTTATGGAGTGGCCAGCCCAATCCCCGGACCTTAATCCAATCGAGAACTTGTGGGGTGATATCAAAAATGCTGTTTCTGAAGCAAAACCAAGAAATGTAAATGAATTGTGGAATGTTGTTAAAGAATCATGGAGTGGAATAACAGCTGAGAGGTGCCACAAGTTGGTTGACTCCATGGCACACAGATGTGAAAAAAAACTGTGGTCATACAACTAAATATTAGTTTAGTGATTCACAGGATTGCTAAATCCTAGAAATAAAAATGTTTGTACAAAATAGTTTTGAGTTTGTACAGTCAACGGCATACACTGCTATTTTTTTGAACACACCCCTTTCAACTAATTGCTCAATTGCACAGCCTTACGAGCGTGCATATCATGAATGATGGGTCTTGTTTGTTTTCTGAGAATCTACTGCACCAACTGGTAACTTGTTTGTCACGTAGCAATAAAAAAAATATACTAAAAACCTGGATTATTCTGGTTAGTCACATTGTACTGCTATTATTTTGAACAATACTGTACTTAGTAAAAAGTTGTCATTATTACTACCTGTTTTAGTGCCACGCTGGTAACTGAAGCTGTAGGAATTAAAAAGTAGCTGCTTCTTCTTCTTCTTCTTCTTCTTCTTTCGGCTGCTCCCATTAGGGGTCGCCACAGCAGATCATCCGTCTCCATACCACCCTGTCCTCTACATCTGCCTCTTTCACACCAACTACCTGCATGTCTTCCCTCACCACATCCATGAACCTCCTCCTTGGTCTTCCTCTTTTCTTCCTTCCTG
Organism: Silurus glanis; assembly: GCA_014706435.1. Lineage (NCBI taxonomy): Eukaryota > Metazoa > Chordata > Actinopteri > Siluriformes > Siluridae > Silurus > Silurus glanis. Next base: position 96,368 of record JAAIIK010000181.1, read on the forward strand.
GTGGCTCCATCCTCAGCATTCTCTTACTGATATACCCCATGTCCCTCCTCTGCACATGTCCAAACCATCTCAAGCTCGCCTCCCTCACCTTGTCTCCAAAACGGCCAACATGCACTGTCCCTCTAATAAACTCATTTCTAATCTTGTCCATCCTCATCACTCCCAACGAAAACCTCAACATCTTCAGCTCTGCTACCTCCAGCTCCACCTCCTGCCTTTTACTCAATGCCACGGTCTCTAAACCATACAACATCTCAGGTCTCACCACAGTCCTATAAACTTTCCCTTTTACTCTTGCAGATACTCTTCTATCACAAATCACTCCTGTCACTCTTCTCCACCCACTCCACCCTGCCTGCACTCTTTTCTTCACTTCCCTAACACACTCTCCATTACTTCACACTGTTGACCCCAGGTACCTGAACTCCTCCACCTTCTCCACCTCTTCTCTCTGCAACTACACCCCTCCACTGCCCTCCCTCTCATTCACACACATGTACTCTGTCTTACTCCTACTTACTTTCATTCCCCTTCTATCCAGCACGTACCTCCACCTCTCCAGGCTCTTCTCAACCTGCTCCCTACTCTCACCACAAATCACAATATCATCCGCAAACATCATAGTCCAGGGAGACTCCTGTCTGACCTCGTCCGTCAACCTGTCCATCACCACTGCAAACAGGAAAGGGCTCAGGGCCGATCCTTGATGCAATCCAACCTCCACCTTGAACCAGTCTGTCGTTCCTACTGCACACTTCACTGCTGTCACACTGTCCTCATACATGTCCTGCACCACCCTCACGTACTTCTCTGACACACCTGACTTCCTCATACAAAAGTAGCTTATTCATGCTAAAGTAAACATAACCCATATGTGGTGGGACGGTAATTGATAAGAATTGACACTAGTATATAACTAGAACAAAAAGCAGACTACGCCACCCCGTTGCTATGAACAGGGAAATTTAGACCCAAAATAGAGCACACAGGTTCGTTTCCACTAAACACAGAAGACGTGAATATGAATACAAAACTACTTTTATTTTACAATAAGGATAATTGGTTAAAATATAGAAAACTGTTGACCAAGCAGGAATAAAATAAAAGGAAATAAAATACTTTCCGGCTGAGGCTTACCAGTAGGGTGGCTAGCTGCACAGTGAAGATCTTAAGACACACCATGCACCCAAGTATGCTCCGCACAAACACACGCACTCACACCACACACACAACCACTAAGTGAGGGAGATGCAATGGTCACGGCAAAAACACTGAGAGAAACCCCACCACCACAGGGTCAAAGCAGCTAGCTTCCCTCACTGGAGGCCTTCAGCTCCTGAAATAAACAAAAAACAAACAAGAGTATAAAACACAATTAATCAAAACACATACAAGTCAACAATTTGTATTGGATCAAGTTCAAACCATGGATGACAAATATGGACCATTCACTGGCCACAAAGGTTCAAACGGAGAGGCTGAAACTCCACTAGGTTTGAACCAAAAGCTCATGAACCTCATCACAATGGCTCAACAAAGGGTTCAAGAAAGAACAAAACCAAAAAGGGGAAAAACAAAAAAACTAAACAAAGAAACAATCAGGGTTCAAATCAAATCACAAAAAAACACCACCAAGTTAATCAAGGAGAAAAACTGAAGAAGATCTCAATAAATACTCAAATCAATACATTTGAACAGGGAACGAAAACTTAATCTTCCCAGGTACCAGATATTTAGTGTTCTTCCACGCCGTCCATAGGAAGAGCGCAGATCAAGGGGAAATAAGGAAAAACAAGACAAACACACTGCTGGTGGTAATTACCAGTGGGGCTACACATGCGCAGTTAACGCACATCTCCTGTTAAGTGACGACTCGAACTAGCCTTCCTTTAAGCCACCAACATGAGCGTGAAGCAACAAAACAGACAAATCCAATACAAATGGTCAGAGTAAACAGAAAAATAGCAGCAGAACAAACAGTGCAGTCTTAAGGTTGTATAAGGGGTAACTTATTTGCCCTGCAGTCCACAGTGACGAAATGCTCACGAGCAATTCCCCCCCCCGGAAGTAGCTCGCTAAACACACAGGTTCAGTTACTCGCCGTTTTTTTCCAAAATCAACGAACTGCAAATATGCAGGTGTTCCATCAGCGCCTACACAGACTGCAATATGACCGAAACATAAGTTACGAGTCACACCGCAACAACCATTAATCCACTGGAATTAATCTACCTGGAGTGAAAGACAGCCTTTACCCAACAGCAACGTCACACCAGTCCTAAACACAACCTGGCTACACACCAATATACACACTTAATAGTGCATAAACACTAGCAGCAATGTTAGCCAAACAGCTAGGTACATACCTCCCGCAAAGCTGCGTGCACACGCCCACAACCGACAATGATTGGATCAGGCACACTCAGGTAGCATAAACTACGTCATAAATATGCCTGGAACGGCAGCCAATAGGCTGTCACACCAGTCATTCAGGTGACAGTCACGTTAAAGGGCGGTACCTAGACTGCCCTACTACACATAGAAAAGTCACAAAGGAGAAATCCGCAGCGTCCATAACACTCATAAACATGCAAAAACAGACGGAAATAACACACAAACACTTAGCAGGAATTATGAGTGAGGAAGTTTATTATAAATGCCATAAAAGGGGATAACATATCTACAGTGTAGCTCGCCCCAAGCGCAGGCCAAAAATCAGAATAACACATCTTCAGTGAAATTGACCCCTCCTTGCAGCTGGAGGGGGCCTTGACTGCATCTGCTCCTGCCCGCCCCAAGAACAATCACTGCCACTGTCAACGTCACCAACAGCAGAAGTAGGACCATAGTTATGGCCACCCAGGCTGACACAAGCAGCTGCTCCATCACTATCATCATGAATAGTAGCACGACCCAAGAGAGGGGTAGGAGAGGCTAGACAAAGGTCCATCTGGGTAAAAGCATTGGCAACTTGGGGGATACGCACAAGACAATAAGATGGCCACATTCTTGGATCAGGAGCAGGTGTAGTTGACACCAAAGTCTACAGAACAAGTGAATAATCAGTAGCAATTTGGGATAGCATAAAATAACGGTGTCTCTGGTTCAAAGTGGAGACGGCAGCAGGAGACATAGGAAGCCAGGCGTGGTGCAGAGACCTTTCGCCTAGCTAAAAGAATCATTAGAAGAACTAATGAAAACCTAAGCAGCCTACTAAAACTATCAAAGTAATAAAGTTAAGAATATATTTAAAAATAATATTAATAAGCTTATGCAAAGTACTAAAATGACTAACAAAATAATAATATAGTATAATCTATGAAATAAGGACAAGAGCAAAGTACTCACGCATGATCAAATTGCACAGGCAAGCACTGTCCACCAAGCGAAGTAAAATAAAGAAGTGAAACAGTGGTATACGTCCCCACTTTTTTTTGGTCCAACCGTTAAAATCTCTAAGACAATGGTAATCAGAATAATCCTTTTGAATGTTGGAGTATTTGAATGTTAATGTTAATTCGAATAAAAACTTTCTTTCGGCTTCTCCCGTTAGGGGTCGCCACAGCGGATCATCCGCATGTTTGATTTGGCACATGTTTTTACGCTGGATGCTCTTCCTAACGCAACCCTCCCCATTTATCCGGGCTTGGGACCGGCATTGAGGCTTGTGCAACCCTAATGGCTGGGGTCGGTTCCCTGACCGGGGATCGAACCCGGGCCGCAGCGGCGAGAGTGCCGCATCCTAACCACTAGACCACCAGGGACCCTTGTTAATGCTAATTAGAATACTTGGGGGAATAATAATGGTAATGACTAATGGTAGCTGGGGACTAGGGCCCAGTTTTGGGGAGTTTCCAAAGTTAAGGGTAGGCCAGAATCAAAATGAATAAAAGCAGAAGTCAGTGCCAGGTGTGTCAAACCATCCCTGTCATGACATGCGTATGCTCTCGGGTTGATTGTGGTTTGCTGCGATAAATTCTACATTGCTTTTCTCATCCAAGTTTCTTGATTTCTTTTGAAAAGACTATTTTACAGCATTTATTTTGAAAGTCCCAACTAAAGTCGGAAACCTCACATCATATATATTATATAGGTCATATATTAATAACAATAAACAGGTTGATGTGCTGAAAAACGTGCGTAATGAGAAGAAAAAAATTGAACATCACCAAATCGATTAAATCAAAATTAACGAGTCTGTTTTGAAAATGTAAGAAGTAGAAAGTACAGATATTTGTGTAAAAATGTAATGAGTGAAAGTAAAAATTTGTCCGAAAAATAAATAGTGAAGTAAAAGTACTGATACCAGAACTGAGTACTACTTAAGTACAGTAACAAAGTATTTGTACTTCATTACTTTCCACCTCTGTAATGATGCTGCGTTAGATGAACTGGCCTCCACAATGACCCAGTGTACTGATACTAAACATCATGTCTTAGTGCAGATGTTTCTTTAATTATTATTATCTTTGTCAGTACATCTCATGTGAGTATTATATATGCCTGCCTCCCACACAGCTTTTAAAAACTGAACCAGGAAGCCTGAGCTGCTGTTCAGTAAGTGACTTTGTGTGTCATACACACACACACACACACACACACACACACACACACACACACACACA
>JAAIIK010000181.1:137811-152597 GCA_014706435.1 Silurus glanis
TATAATATAAATAAATAACAGGACAAAAGGAGAGTATATTTCTGAGGACTGAGGAGGAACTTATTGTCTCTATCTGCTTATTGCTGCCATTAGAGGTAAACGTATGCATTAGTCAGCACTATAAACATGTATATGATATAGAGCTTTCTGTAACAAGAGGAGCATTTCCCCTGGAGGTTAATGATTGAGCAGTGTGATTGAACACCTTTCAACTCTACTCTCAATTTATCAGAAATGAAGGAGGCACTAATCTATCCTTGTTGAGTTCTTTGACTTGAGACACACCTGTTTTCCAAACCACTTTTACAACCAGACCCAGGAAGTGTGTGCAGCTGTGAGAGTGTGTTGCTTTTCAGTAAAATGGCAGAAACTGTGGACACACTAAATAGTCACTGAATCCAATTTATCCCAAAGGTGTTCAGTAGGGATGAGATCAGAGCTCTATAACAGCAAGATCTTTCTCTCCAAAGCATGTAAACCAGATCTTCAAGGAGCTCAGGACCTTGGAATTTTGGGTTGCCAAGTTCAAGTGAATGTAAAGTTTTATTGTAGCACCATCTAAAGACGTTCTGAACAATGCTGAGTGCCTTCAGCTTTGTGGTAACAGTTTGGAAAAGAATGACATATAGCAGTAAGGGTCAGGTGTCCCAATACTTTTGGCAATATAGTGTATTTTTTTACTCCATGAATACAGTATGTATTAAATTATCCCTAATAGTTTATTCTCTTAAAAGTCTATCTCATAGAACTTTTCAAGGTTGTCGCTTGAAGCTGTTGCTTTAACTAATCAGATTGCATCTTCCTTACTCGAAATCCCCTAAAAGGTGTCTAATCACGTCAGCATTTTTACATCCTTTGATAGAGATAACCACACAACAATAAAAACAAGACAAATTGAGTTGAACTCCTCCAGAGTATTTTATCGTAGCCAGTTGACATCAAAAGTAACAAATTCAATAACAAAGTTTAAAAGTCAAGCAAAAGAAACAAACTAAGTTCAGGATCCAGGGTTGTGGTGTCAAAGAACGAGGGGTTTGTTCAGCAGAAAGAAAGTCAGACAAATACAAAGTGCAACCCTTATATACCATCTACTGCAGCTTCCATCCATCCTATTTTTGTTATATACCACTAATATCTCAGAATATCTAAGTTATTTCTAATTTAATAAAATAATGGTGGCAAAAGCCAATCCATATCTTTATTTTATAATAGTAATCCATCTCATAAAAAGTGCACTGAGCTCAAAATCTAATCACACATTAATCACTTGCTGTAAATGTACTGATTTGTAATACATGATAAAAACACAATGATGGGGGCTTACACTTTATAGATGCTCTCAGGTTTTGGTCATTTACACACAGTATCTCTTTACAAAACATTTTTGTATCTGATACGGTTCTTGTATCTTTTTTGCATGTTAGTGGTGTTTAGCTGATAAAAGTTGAAGTAATTTTCCTATAAGAAAGTCTTACAGTGGATCAGATTCTGTTTCCTCAAAGTAAAGACATGTTTCTGCAGTTCTCTATACACTTGTATTTTTCCCACTAGATGTCTTTAATCTAAAACGTGTTTTAAGTTTCTTTCAAATTACAACTTTCCACTTTAAAGTGCAGTATAATTTGTGTATAATGACTATTTTTTTATGAATGAATGAATTCTGAATGTAAAATTCACAATAAAAAGTGATCTGCTTGCTTCTGAGGTTTTACTGATCATATTTAATACCATATTAGAGACATTTTCTCTCAACACCCTCACCGTGGGATCACTCATTCATTTATATTAACAAATATATTCACAATGTATTTATCACTTTAAAGCTACTTTCGAACTATGTCTATTGTTAAAAGTGCTATAACAATAGAAATGAATTTAATTGAACATAGAGTAACACTAGAAATAATTTAATTAAAAAAATATTTTAAAGTGACACAATTAAATAGAAAAAGAAAAATATATAATGAAGTAGTCAATATTTTGTGTCACAACCCTTTGATTTTTTATATTTTAATTAACATTATAGAAAGGGAGGTGAGATTGAGATGGTTTGGGCATGTGCAGAGGAGGGACATGGGGTATATCAGTAGAAGAATGCTGAGGATGGAGACACCAGGAAGGAGGAAGAGAGGAAGGCCAAGGAGGAGGTTTATGGATGTGGTTTATGGATGACATGCAGGTAGTTGGAGTGAAAGAGATGTAGAGGACAGGGGGGTGTGGAGACGGATGATCTGCTGTGGCGCCCCCTAATGGGAGCAGCCGGAAGAAGAAGAAGAATATAACATTAATTATATATATTTTTTATCTTTGCTTTTTTTTTTTTTTTTTTTTTTTTTTACAAACTTCAATTGTATAACTATTTTAACAATTTAGAGTAACCCAGAATGTATATATAAAATATGTAAAATTATAAAATTCATAAAATAGAGAAAAGAAAGGAAAATGAACTATAACAATAGTCTTTTTATTTATTTATTTTTGCACAGTGCCCAGGGTCACTATGAACAGTTTTAAGATTGTTTATTTTTCTTTTATTATCGTTCAAATTGTTAAAAAGTTAAAAAAAGAAAGAAGAAGGAATATGAAGAGGAATTCTAACGTGGTGATTTGGCGCCCCCTAAAGTCCATTTAGGTATATATGCCTGGGGGGGGGGTGTATGGGGTGGTGCACGTTTCACACGTTTTCAGCTTCCTTTCAGTCACGTGGTTATGTGACCACATGGTCGGTTTGGGTATTTAAGAGTTTGGAAACAATGTAGTTGTATGTGCTGCTTGTTTGTTTGGTCTTCTGGCACGCGCGTTGTAACTTTTGGATAAGGTGTGACCTCTATAGGTCATACAGGGCTTCATGTGCAGGAGCATCATCAGCATCAGCAACGGTTTTTGTGCATTTTGTTACAAGTGAATCTTCCAGCTGGTGTGAGCTGCTTCTCTTAGTGACTCTGTGTAAGTTTGGATTTCAATACAATGGCTGAATCAAATATTTTAGGACTTCAGGACCAGTTCAGTTGTCCAATCTGTCTGGATCTCCTCAAGGATCCAGTAGCTCTTCTGTGTGGCCACAGTTTCTGTATGCGGTGCATTAATGGCTGCTGGAATCATGAGGATCAGAAGGGAGTCTATAGCTGTCCTCAGTGCAGACAAACCTTCACTCCAAGACCTGCTGTGAGTAAAAACACTGTTCTGGCTGAAGTCATGGAGACACTGAGGAGGGCAGGATTTCAAGCTACACGTCCTGCTCAGTGTTTACCTGAACCTGAGGATGTGGAGTGTGATTCCTGCTCTGAGAGAAAATACAAAGCCATCAAGTCATGTCTGGTGTGTTTGGCCTCCTTCTGTGAAACTCACCTCCAACCTCACTATAAATCTCCTGCCTTCAAAAAGCACATGCTGGTGGAAGCCTCCAGGCGACTCCAGGAGCAGATCTGCTCTCAGCATGGCAAACTGCTGGAGCTTTACTGTTACACTGATCAGCAGTGTATCTGCATGTTGTGCACCTTGGATAAACACCGTATACACTATGCAGTAATGTCTAGCGTAGGAAGAGACGTGAAGCAGGTAACAAGATCTTCTCACCTTCTTTCACAACTAATATGGGGTGATATGAGTGACTGTGAGAGTACTTGCTTATAGTGTGGTATTGTTGGTGGTTCCAGGTTTAATCCTAAACCTGGGCCCTCACCTGGGTGTGGGTTTCCTCTAGGTTCTCCGATGGTTCTTCAGTCTTCTAAGATCATGTGCAATTGAATGCTTATGTTTCTGCAGTAACCTGTGGGGAAGTTTACAGATTCTATGCTCCAAAAATGCATATGAGTCTAGCGTAACTCTTACAATCACTCATTACACACATGCTGAGCAGAAAAGCATCTCAGAAATCATTGCTACCTGAGCAGAAAATCACAGAAGGTCAGGTTCCCAAGAACAGAAATCTTAATGGCTCATCCAAATTGGACAGATTTAAAAAAAAAATAAATAAAAATAGGAAAACACCAAGTGGTATGTTTTTTTTCTCAACTGCTGTTTGTGCCCTTGATGATTATCAAAATCCATGTTTGTGAAGCCTGGTGTGGTCTCCTGCCTCTGAAGTCCATCCACCTCATGATGTGTTGATCACGATGAGATGCTTTTCTACTCACCATAGTTGTATAGCTGGATTTATATAGTTACTATATAAACTGTATGAATTTCTAGCAGTTCAGACATGACTGTTTCTTCTCTTCTGATCTCTCTCATCATCGAGGTGCTTCAGACAGCAGACCTTCTCCACACAGGCTGTTTTTTGGCCGTGTTTTCTTTATTCTGATGTTTGAGTTGAACATTAACTGAAGCTCCTGCTCTATATAAATGATCTACCTTTTTGCTGGACAGAAGGAGTTGTTAGACATCCAGGGAAAATACCAGCAGAGAATCCGGGAACGAGAGCAGGAGCTTGAGGGGGTAACCAAGGCTGTGAATTCTCACAAGGTACATTTCAAGAACAGCAGCAGCATCGAAAGCTGTATGGTGATAAAAGTGTGTAAAGGAAATCAAGTCTTAACGCTCGTTCAGGAAATAAACTGATCTCAAATCCTCCTCCTCTAACAGCAATCCGCACAAACGGCAGTTCAGGAAAGCGTAAAGATCTTCAACAGGCTGATCGCATCCGTCGAGAGAAGACGCTACGAGGTGACGGCGCTGATCCGAGCTCAGGAGGCAGCTGCAGTGAGTCGAGCTGAAGAAGTCATGAAGCAACTGCAGCAGGAGATCGCAGCTCTGAAGAGGAGAGACGCTGAGATGGAGGAGCTTTCAAACACAACGGATGACATTTATTTCCTCCAGGTAAAAGCACGGAGAGCGTCTTCACAACCGGCTGATCATTGCTTTACCAAATATATCGTCTACAATTATATTGTAATTTGACATTATTGGGTAGAACACAAAACCCAACGACACGCACACCTACAGATCAATTAGAACGCAATTAGAGTGCGTTCTTCTGCATGGTTCGGTCTAATAAAATGCATTTAGAATAATCACAAAATTCAAGATATGGGGCCAGAAAATGTCCATTTACATCATTTCATATAGTGAATCAATATCACACAAAAAGTGCCTTTAAAAAAAAAAAAAAAAAAAAGAAATTATTTATTTTGTAATAATTAATAATAATATATTAATATATTACTAATATTTAAAATCAAGATGACAAATGTGCTACTGATTTTATGCAAAACGAAGTTAATATTAAGAGATTTTTAGGACATTTTGGATGCCACGTTGCCTGTTTTTGTTCCCTTTCGCCAAAAAAAATGCATCTCTGAGCAACATGTTTGTGAGTCGTTCATGAACGATTCCTTCATTTTGAACGAGTCTTTAATTTGACTCATCTCAGAGTGATTCGTTCCATTGGTTATGTACAAAGTCTCTCGACTTTTCTAGTCCAAGTCTTTCGTTCATTTGTCATGTGAATCCCATATATATATAAATAAATTATTGAAACATTTTGATTAACGAGATTTAAAGAACCGAGTCTATAAAATGATCCGATCTTCAATGGTTTAAATGATTCTGTTCAATCGCAGTGACTCGCTTATTAACAGCTACTTGCTGCCACCTACAGCCCCCCCCCCCCCCCCCCATTATCTCTAATATCAGTTTTCAACGTTTAAACGTGTGTTCAAAATATCAACACATTATTTATGCAATAATAATTGCAGGTTAAAACTTTACAGGCGCCTCTGAGCTGCATTAAACAGTGTCTAAATTCATCTAAATGCCACTGAGGAATTTTGTGGGTAGTGATTTGCTTGGTAACAGCCAAAATGTCTTGTTATTCTAATTGACTGGTTAAATGTAAATTATTAAATGGCTTTATAAAGAAAAAAAAAATGCAATTTAAACTTATTGAAGGATTATTCTGTGTCACTGCTGTGAACTGACCAACACACAGAATATAAAGAATATAAAAAATGATCGTTACGATTAAAATTTGGTTACAATATATAGTTATAAAATATAGTTATCGATAAAATCCCCCCCCCCAAAAAAATCGAGATTTTTTTCTGTCAAAACCGATTCATTGGCACCGATAATTGATTGCAGGAACTTTCGGCGATCATTAAAAATGCGTACCGATAGTTTTTCCAGCTTGCTTCCGTTGCTTGAGTGGCTTCTGTCATTACTAGAGGCAAATTACTGATGCCACGTGCCGTTTGTTTTTACACGTGAAACTACGCTATATGTTATTCTTTATCATTATGATTAATTATATAGTTCAATTTATTTATTAATGAATAATTCATATTTATTTCAATTAGCAAATTCTCATGTTTCACTTCTGTTTTTTATTTATGTAATAAAGTTCAGTACTATTTTACATGGAATATGTATTTTTTTTTAAATATATCAAATGATTAATCGGTTATCGGCGAGTACGATCCATCGCTATCAGTATCGGTCGACCTTTACACCATATTATAGCTTTCATAGATGGATTTTCTGTTATAACCGTTTCAGCCCTTAACTGCTGTTGGAACAATTGAGCTGGTATATGTTCATGATATGTTGTGGAAGAAAAGTGAAGCATTACCAGGGCTCTTAAGATCCTCAGGTCTTGATAAGCTCTAGATAGGAAGGATATGCATGGCTGAGGCAGAGGGCAATACTGTAGGTGGGGGTGGAGGAAGCTTCCTCAAGCCCCAGTACATCTGAAATTTACATAAAGTTCTTGATTCGTGTCCAAAAAATTGGGAATATTGTATTATGCTTGTTGTGTATCATTAAAATGAGTTTTTGTTGATTAATGGTGTTAAATTTACTTCAGTAGAAACTCTTCATTGACCTGTGTTTAACCTTTAGGGAGTAATTATAGATCACTTTGGTTGTTTTCTTTTTATGGTATCTCCTCCTGTTACCTTCTGACCTGTAAACACCAGAAGAAGAACAGATGGTAGACATTTATAACTGTGTGAGAAAGACTTGGATGGATAAGATGGACAGTAAAAGGTTGATATACTGTATGGTTAAAGAAATGGTATATAGTGATAAGTTGATTGAATAAGCAAATTAACTATCCTTTCATTGGTTCAATAACAAATGAATATGCATGATTTGTGTCTATTAAAGTTCTCGTGTGGTGGAATTCCAGGTTGGGAGATCTTTGATATACAGCGCTCCAGGAAATTACAATTTCAATCAAGCTGATTTAAATTTCCATTTCAAGATTGATTTCTACGAGAATGTATAGGGAAAGACTGTTTGGTAAAAGTGTGCCAAAGAAACAGCTGCCTTATGGTCTATAGAAATGGGGTGAAATAGGTGCTTTGCTAGCCAGTCACTTTGCAGAGTCCATGTACTACATGTTATCAATGAAGCCTGAAACCCATCTGGGGTTAAATGGAGTGGAAGTCATATGAAGCTGATGTCCTTTCACTCATAGCTGTTAAGTGGTCAAGGGTGGCTGATACCGAAAGCCACAATACAACCAAATAGAAAATTCCTCTTGTTAGCTATAATTCTCATTCTGGAATGGGATGATGAAAAAGAGAAGTCGTCTTCCTCGCACACCGGTGCACGTTTTATTACAAAACTATAAACATTTCTATGTGTACTAGCAGAATTTCAGGGTCTATATCTATTAAACTCAGATGCAGAGTCTCTTTTTGTTTTTTCTTCGTCGTCTTTGATTCTCTCTGTAGAATTTCCAGTCGGTCTCGGCTCCTCTCGGATGTTCAGACTTGCCGCCCATCACCGTGAATTCTCTCCACACTTTTGCAGACATATTGAAATCGGAGACTCGACTGGGAGACAAAGTGGAAAAAGACTGCGAAGACGAATTTGAGAAGATGTCAAGTGAAGGTAAGTAATGTTTACCTAATATTATAGTCTTATCTATCTAGCGTCCCGAAAGCATCCAAATTCATGAATATTAATGCTAATGGTGCTTTAAAAAATTTACATTGGCATAACGTATTCTGCTTAGATACAGAAAAGTGTAATAGCAATAAATACATTTAGCTTAGTAGTAGTAGTAGTATTTTTAATGATTTAGAACAAGACCTTCAAGGGTTAAAAGTTGAAGTTTATTTCTATAGTGCTTTTCACAATAGACATTGTCTCGAAGCAGCTTTACAGAATGTAAGAATTATAGAACAAAAACATTTGAATATAAGTGAATGATGTGCGTTTATCCCTGATGATGAAGTCTGGGGCGAATGTCGCAAAGAAAAAACTCCCTTAGATGTTATGAGGAAGAAACCATGAGAGGAACCAGACTCAAAAGGGGAACCCATCCTCATTTGGGTGACATCAAGAGTGTGATTATAGTCTTTAATCAATACAGAACACTGGAGAGTGAGAACTAACATGAGCACTGGAGTATAAGATTGAGTAATGATCTTTCTAAAGTCTTGTACAGTAATTCGAGGTTATGGAACCAGGAGCTACTGAGCAACTCATAAAATAGCTCAACATTTGAGATCATCACAGATCCAACACCAGCTTCTCCATGCCAGAGCCTTTAAACACTCAAAGAGGTCCAGTGTCCAAACTCCACATGAGTCGGGATCCAATTGGCACTGGTACGTCTCTAGATGGTTTGGGATGTTTGGAGGCATCTACTTCTTTAAAGGTCCACAATCTTCATGAGGTGGGACGTGACTGGAGCTGAAGCAACCTCAGGATGCCTCGGGATGGAGAGAGAAAGAGAAGCGGTGGAGAGAAATTAGCGTAGCTGCTGTTCATGATATTAACAGCACAAGTTGATAATGTGCATGTGATCAGATGTTCTGGAGCACAAGGTTATGATGTGAGACGTATGTTATGTGTAGAACTCGCTAAAAAGATATGTTTTTAATCTACACTTAAACTGGGAGAGTGTGTCTGAGCCCCGAACACTGTCAGGAAGACTATTCCAAAGTAGGAGCTTAATGTGAGAATGATCTACCGCCTTTAGTGGACTTTGCTATTCTAGGAACTACTAGAAGTCCAGAGTACAAGTTGCCCTGAATCACACACTGGGGTGCAGAGACACTGTCAGATGGTCCCCCACAATGGTTTGAGGTTGCTTCTGAACAGGAGCGGCTGAAAATGTCCTCTGTCATTATACAGTACAAGAGCGGCCTCTAGAGGCGAATCCATTAGTTAATCGATTAAATGAACTTTAATTAGTACAGGTAGTCGTCGACTTACGACCACGATTGGTTCCGACAGACCGGTCGTAAGTAGAGTAGGCTATGTGTACAGTACTGTGAAATGATGTTATAAAAATCTTTAAGTAGTATTTTATCATAATTTTCTTTTATTATTATTGTTATACTGTATATATCCATATGCCATTTGTATCATCTCTACACCATTTTGTTTCTTACTGTCGTACGATTGTGGTCGTAAAGTCGAACGGTCGTAAGTTGCATAGGTCATAAGTCGACGACTGCCTGTACATGTTAAAATTAACAAACAATACTTTAAAGCATTTATTTAACTTATTCACAAATGAAAAAAATACAAGCATTTCCCATAAATTAAAGGGCATTGAAATTCCATACAAATTACAATCATCTGGTGATTAATCGGTTATCAGCAAGTACGATCCAGTAAAATACTCTAAAACCCCCTCTAACCTGGACATTAATGTGTGGTGTTTGAGTGAATGTGTGGCAAATTATATATTTTTCTCTTCATTGGTCTGGTTGGGATTAAATCGACTGTATGTGTTACTGTGTTTCTGTAGTGAAGAAAGTTCAGGTTATCCCTCCTCAAAGCAGAGAAGAGTTGCTAAAATGTAAGTCTATACACACACACACACACACACACACACACACACACACACACACACTAGGGGTGACTAGGAATATTTTTTTTAGCAAGCTGGTCAGCTTCAGTAATGGATCCTGCCAAACAAACAAATGAAAGAATCTTGAGTGAATGTGAGATTTTTACATTGAAAAATATTTTCACAAAAGCTTTGGATAAGGGTTGCCAGGTTTTTAGTTTCTCTATATTTTCTATAGGGAAGAAATTAGCATACGTGTCTCTCTGATTTTAAGAATGTAGTTAATTTTAAATCTGGCAACCTCGTTTAGCAGTATACCTCATGGAGGCCATAAAAATAATCACTTAATTCATGTAAATAATGAAAAAGGAAAACAATACTATATGTTTATTGCAGATATTCTTTTATATATTATATTTTTATTACAAATAAATATTTCATATATTATGCTTATTCACCCCTGGATTTTTCCCCCCCAAATCAGATTCCCATCAGTTCACTCTGGATCCCAAAACAGCAAATACGCAGCTCCATCTGTCCGATTCCAACCACATGGTGACCAACAATCTATCGTTAATGCCGTATTATACTCCCTCAGAGAGTTTTAGCTCTTACTCCCAGGTGCTGTGCAGCGAGAGTGTATCCCAAGCCTGTTACTGGGAAGTGGAGTGGACCGGAAGTAACGGCGTTTCCGTGGCAGTGTCTTATAAGGACATCGTCAGGAAGGGAATTGGTAACGAGTGTGCGTTTGGATTCAACGATAAATCCTGGAGTCTGAAGTGCTGCTCTTCCAGTTACACCTTCTTACACAACAACCAAGAAACCAAACTCCCCATGAACCTCATCTCCTCTAGAATTGGAGTGTTTGTGGATTATAAAGCAGGAACGTTGTCTTTTTATAGTGTCTCTGACGAGACGAAGCTCCTCCTTACGATCAAGAGCACCTTCGCTCAGCCTCTGTACCCTGGCTTTACAGTAAACTCCAATTCAACAGTAAAGCTGTGCCGTTTAAAATAGATAGATACCTCTGGAAGCTTAAATCGTACAAGTGTTTGGCTTTATATAAATGTATTTATATATGAATATATAATGTGTGAAATTACTGTATAAAGCAGACTGTTCCATTGATTGAGTGGGAATTAAATAGTGACACATACACCTGCATTACTGATATAAATACGATCCTACCTGATCAGTAGCCATGGTGGTCTCAGATGCCTCCTGAGCTTGAAGAATAGTGAGCAATGTGTTTGGTTAAAGCAACCAACCATAATTATTTGATATGATTTGATTATTATCATGCAAAAGCGCATCCTGAATTTTTTTTTATTGTTGATTCCTAACACAAGAGTAAACAAGTGTTTTTTTTTCTTTTTCAATAATTAATAATAATTAAGGAATGATGTTGCTTTATGTTGTGGAACATCCTTGAGTTGTAAAACTAGGTTCTGTTATTGGTTATGTTGGCTTAAGAGAGTTATAGACTGTCGTTTTTGCCTGTAAACCTGTATTGACTCCTTACATGTTAAATAAATGTCACTTGAATGATGTTACATCGACGGTTCTAGTTTAAGTTTTATGGGGACCAAGCATTTAGTTTGCGTAGACCGTACTGTTATTCTAACTTCTTTGGTATGTTTATGGTCATAACCTTTTTATGCTACATGTCAAAGGTTTATGCTGTATGTCCAAACAGCCAGGCAACATATCATCATCCGTCGGCTCATATTACCTTGAGACTTGACTAAACAGTTAGCGAAGAAGTTTTGCTAGTCAAAACTGTTCTCCTGTAACATGCACATAAAACATGAGGGTGCATCTGCAATGTATCACTCACATATCATCCTGAGAAACAACCTTTTGGACCAAACCGTTCTTGTACTCAAAAAGCATCAACACTGTGCCCCCTTCTGGCCAAAACTAGTAACAACTTTTTTTTTTTTTTTATCAATTAAAAAAAAATTGGTGTAACTGTATACTTCTTTATTCAGATAATCCCCTGGGTATGATGTAGTGAATGCACACCAACATCTAAAATTAAACTCTACTTCCTATCATAAGATACTGATATTATAGAGAACTAATAAACACATTTCTAAAAGAAAAAAATTCATAAAAATTGGTCTAAGGCACTGGTTCCCAACCCGGGTGCCGGTGGTCGCTAAAGCTTTTCAAAGGGGTCGTCAAGCGCACTCCTGCTTTTCCTTTTTAAGTTAATTAATTAATTTTATTTATAACTGCACCATACATAATTTGAATATTGAATATTTTTATTTACAATCCTATGAAAATAAAAGAAATTTCCTTTTGCAGCGTATCGTAAAGGTGAAAACGTACATAGCTTTAAAAAAAAAAAAAAATATGGCAAAATGCCAGGAAGAAGATAAAAAAAGAAATAGGCTAAAAAAGAAAACAGTCTTCTTTGGTCGATTATATTACAGTGTTTCTCAGATGCTTTGGCGCGTTCCTTGAACCATCCTCAATATTTGCAAATCAGTCAGTGCATTTCTCAAAACAATGTGTACAAACAGCAAAGTACATTGAATTTCTTGCAAAAGCCTGAACCTTTCTCAAAATCCTTAGTTCATCTCTCAAAAGTAAGTATTTGTGTCATTGAACATCTCATTCCCATCAGAAGGAAAAGTCCCTTTTTCATTGTTCACAAACGTGAACAATCGTGTTGTCAGTCTTTCTTAATATAAACTATGGTTTGGATCACAGTGACTGAAAATGCACAAAATTTGACTTCCTTCTGTTCGGCGTCTGTGAATTCCAGCAGCACAAATGTATTTATTTGTTGCATATTTGATTTATATTGCTTGTAAAAGACCAGACAGGATTCACACTTTTACTGTACTGTACAAGTGTTCAGTTGTTTCTTTGTTGTTGATCCATTTTCAGAATGTATAATTCTGTGTTTTGTCTGTTTTCACTCTCCTACTGAAGGTTCACGAGATTCACCTTTGACCTGTTTTAGAGAACCGGTTGATTATCGGTTGATCTGATGCCGTTCACTCGCCTTCATTAATGACGTTCAAGATTCATCTGCACAATTCATCAATTCAACACATTTACATAATAAAAGTTTAATAGAAATGTTAGATGACACATGATGACGACTGGTTTAACAATTTTACATTCAATGACGTACACGATGAACCGATGCTGAGATGTTTTGGGGGTTAAAACTATTCAGGTGAAACCAGTGTAATATATTTTGATCAACATGAACATAACTGATAATGTAGGAAACAGCAGACGCTCGTACACAATCCATTAAAAGATGTAGAAAAGCGTTCAAAATTTGATCAAAGCGACGAGAAATGTTCTCGCGCGCACGAGTGACTAAATGATATAAAGTTTGAAAAAGTAGTTTCGAGAATTTTATTTCTGATCTGAGAAACGCTGCAAAGCGACTGAGAAAAACTGTCAACTCGGTTTCAATGGACAAGCGCAATGGACAAGTTGAGAATCGAGTGTGTAATCTGTGGAGAGAGAATACTGAATGAAAGCATGAAGCCCTGCAAACAGGAAACATAAGAGCACTGAACACCCACAGACGGTTGGTTGAACCTGTAGAATATTTCCTAAAGAAAAAAAAGAACATGTCCGATAGACCCCAGAACAGAAGAGATGCATTAACTAGAGCTGATAATAAAAATAGATGGGTGACAGTGTCATCCTTCAAGTGCGCAATAAAATAAAGCTGCACACCAGCAAAACTGCTCAGACCCGCACGTGTAAAAATGGCAAAAACAATGTGCAAAGCACAGATGACTTCAAATCTAAAAACTGTACCTTTGGTACGTTGGTGGAGAAGTTAAAGATGCACCCATTTTAACTTGAATAAAGCCCATCCTGTAAACAAGCGAAACTTTGCAGAGCTGTGTGAAGAGGTGCAATCAGACAATCCTCCTTCAAGGCGCTGGCTATCAAGAGAGACGTTAACCGGGTTTGAACTGGGCATGGGGGTCGTCATGTTCAATGTTAAAATGGGGGTCTCCTGGAAAAAACACTGGGAACCAACCACTGGTCTAAGAAATCCTTTGATCCTAAACCTGATATTGATGTTAAGACTCTGGGTTATATTTGTCTGTCTGTCTGTCTGTCTGTCTGTCTGTCTGTCTGTCTGTCTGTGTATATATAATATCTCAAACTGTTCTATTGAATTACATGTCAAATACTTGAATTTGGGTTCCAGTTAATAGTCATACACTTTCTATCTAAATATTCTATATAAATATACATTTTTATATATATTCAATACATTTTAGTATTGCTAAATTGACACTTTTTTTCATACAATCCCCTGGGCATGATTTCTTATTGATTATCTAAAATAAAAAAATAAAAAATAAAATAAAAAATAAAATAAAATAAAATAAATAAAATTATTATAGAGAACTTATTAAGAACTTTCTGACCAAGTCAAGAATTCAGGGTTATAGCAAAAACTGTGGTATGTATAAAAAAAAACATTTCTTGCATTCATATATTTAAAAAAAAAAAACAATCCTATACAAATACTGTATTTGTATATGTGAAAAGCAGTGGTGCACAGAATTGGTTCAAGGAATCCTTTGAACCCTTATTGAAGCTCTGGGTTTCTGATCAGAAGATTTTTAAACAACCCCCAACATGACCAAGCAGCACCAGCTGGGTCCATGAGCAAGACCCTTAACCCTCTCTTTTCCCAGTGATGGTGGTGTATCATGGCTGATTCTGTGCTCCGACCCCAAAAAAGTCTTTGGTGAACATCTTGGCTATGAGCTGTATTTTTTAACATTCTTGCATTCAAAAACAAACAAACGAAAACAACTCAGTGCTAACGATGTTCAACACACGTTTTTATTGAATTACATAAGGATTATAATCACTAATACAGTTTACATATCCCGCAAAAGAACCACATTTACAAAACGGAGGCGTCTTGATTTCCTCCAGAGAACAATATTATTTCTTTATATATATTTATTTATATATATGTGTGTGTGTGTGTGTGTGTGTGTGTGTGTGTGTGTGTGTGTGTGTGTGT
>JAAIIK010000181.1:194458-211104 GCA_014706435.1 Silurus glanis
TTTATTGTTTGTTTATTTATTTCCTTATGTTTCTATATATTTATCATTTTATATTTAATATTACCCCCAAATCCCTCACCCAGACATCTTCAGAGGGTTGTGGGATCATTGCGATTCTTTTACATGGGAATAAAAACATTTATTTCACCAATTTTAAACATGAAAAAAACAAAACAATCGGTGAATTGTGCGTACTTTTTCAATGCCTCTACTGCTCTTTCCCTCATACCAGGTGTATCTCACTGTCACTATCATTGGTCTTGCTCTCCTGCAGCTCTTTCGGCTCTTCTGCATCTTCCTGGTCCTGGTCCTGATCCTCAGTCTTCAGAAGCTGCTCTGGGAGTGCCAGTTGAGTGTGTTCATTCTCCTCCAGCTCTTGCTCAGGTTCCCTCTGAGTTCCCTCTGTCCTCTCTTGCATCTGCTTTCTGTTCTCAAGCTCATGCAGTTTCCGCAACATCTCCTCCTTCTCGCCTCGCAATTTGTCCAAATCACTGTCTTTCATTTTCACCTGATGAAGGCACATGCTGCGTTTCTGTCTCCAGGAGGCCTCCCTCCCTTCTTCTCTTTCTCTCTATTTCAGCTTTCCTCCTCTCCTGATCTTCATCATGCTGTTCTTGGTCTAACACATAGGTAGCATCACATTCCCGAGCTGCATCACCACCTTGCCCTTTTGTTTTAAATGTTTCCTTTGTACTGCTCTCGATTAAGACTCTTAACCATTCCCAGAAAATTGTTCATGAGCGTCTGCTGGGTTCGCTCTCTTTCCTCCTGCTCCTTCTTCAAATCTGAAATAGCCTTCTGCGTTTGTTCTCTGAGACTATCTCTCTCCTCCTTCTTCTTCAGTCGAAGAGCATTGTGTAACACCATATCGACCTCCAGGTCTCTCATCCTTTGCTCCATTTCTGACCTTTGCTCCTGCATATTCCTCAGCATGTCTTCTTTCTCCTGCAGTTGCTGACTAAGGCACCTGGCCTCCATCTCTGCTATGTCAGAGCCATTCTTCCCCTTATGCTCCGACTCGACCTTCTGCTGACCTCTATCCGAGTTCAACTCTCCTTCCTTCACCTGTGTTCTCGCATCATCTTTCTGTTTATTATTGCTATTACGCTTATTATTACGCTCTTGGACAGACGTCTGTTTTGACATTCCAGATTTGTCTTGACTGGACTGCAGCAGACTGGTCTTTTTCTGACCAGACTCACTAAGAGACGGCTTTACTGGAAACGGGTTGTAGTATAACGTAAGAGAATTCTCTGGGTAGCTCTGATACATACTCACTTTTATGTTACTAACAACATTGTGAGATTTTGATCCTCTTCATGCTTTTATATGAAGACAGTGGCTGTGTGACGTCAGAAGAACGAATCATTTTGAACGAGTCTTTCATGTGATTTAGAAAAACGAATCATTTTGAACGAGTCTTTCATGTGATTTAGAAAAACGAATCATTTTGAACGAGTCTATCATGTGACTCAGAAGAAAAAAATAATTTTGAACGAGTCTTTCATATGATTTAGAAAAACGATTAATTTTGAACGTGTCTTTCATGTGACTCAGAAGAAAAGAATCATTTTGAACGAGTCTATCATGTGACTCAGAGGAACGAATCGTTTAGAACGAGTCTTTTATGTGACTGAGAAGAAAGAATCGTTTTGAACGAGTCTTTCATGTGACTCAGAAGAACGAATCATTTTGAACGAGTCTTTCGTGTGATTTAGAAAAACGAATCATTTTGAACGAGTCTTTCATGTGACTGAGAAGAACGAATCGTTTTGAACGAGTCTATCATGTGACTCAGAAGAATGAATCATTTTGAACGAGTCTTTCATGTGACTCAGAAGAGTGAATCATTTTGAACGAGTCTTTCATGTGACTCAGAAGAATGAATCATTTTTAACGAGTCTTTCATGTGACTCAGAAGAATGAATCATTTTGAACGAGTCTATCATGTGACTCAGAAGAATGAATCATTTTGAACGAGTCTTTCATGTGACTCAGAAGAGTGAATCATTTTGAACGAGTCTTTCATGTGATTTAGAAGAACGATCATTTTGAACGAGTCTTTCATGTGACTCAGAAGAACGAATCGTTTTGAACGAGTCTTTCATGTGATTTAGAAAAACGAATCATTTTGAACGAGTCTTTCATGTGATTTAGAAGAACGAATCATTTTGATCGAGTCTTTCATGTGACTCAGAAGAGTGAATCATTTTGAACGAGTCTTTCATGTGATTTAGAAAAACGAATCATTTTGAACGAGTCTTTCATGTGAATCAGAAGAACGAATCATTTTGAACGAGTCGTTAATGTGACTGAGAAGAAAATAATAATATTGAAGGAGTCTTTAATGTGACTCAGGAGAACGAGTCGTCTCAAAGAGTGATTCGTTTATTTTCTACGCGCACGAGCAAAACATCGTAAAATCTCCATAGGGTAAGTAGATGAAACAGAAATTGGTTCATCACTCGACTCCTCTAGTCCGAGTCGTTCGCGGGTTTTTTAATCACGTGACTCTCACAAACACTATGCAGTTATACAGTGGTGGCAGAAGTCCACACATCCTTGACTTAAGTAGAAGTGCAGATGTTTTTAAGACTCTGGTGAAAGTTGTGACTACACTTTACTCAAGTGAAAGTAAAAAAGTTTGTACTTTGACATATACTTAAATAAAAAGTAGTCATTATTACTACCTGTTTTAGTGTCACTCTGATAACTGAACCTCACATCATATTAATATTACCAGATTACCAGAAGATAAAATATTCTTGTAAACGTTTTAAAGTAATGATGGTGTTTTAAATGACGTAAATCATCAGGAGACCATGATGTGATCTGGTTTACGCATGCCCTCAAGAGAACAGCACGTAATCTGGAGAGAAAATGGAGGAAAACTAAATTGGAGGTATTTAGAATTGCGTATAAAGACAGTATGCTCAGCTACAGACAGGCGCTAAAAGCTGCTAGAGCTGAACACCTGAGCAAACTCATAGAAAACAACAAAAACAATTCCAGGTTCCTTTTTACTACAGTAGCTAAACTAACTACAAATCAGGGATCTGAAAAATGTGTTCCATCACAGTTTAGTAGTAAAGACTTTATGAATTTCTTCACTGAAAAAATAGATAACATTAGAAAAACAATTGTGGAGGTCCAACCTCTGACAGCATCTCCTGACATTATCTCGCCTACAACTCCACAACTACACTGTTTTACATGTACAGGACAGGAAGAGCTGTATGATGTTATTACCAAAGCTAAATCAACAACATGTCAGTTAGATCCCATTCCAACTAATCTATTGAAGGAAGTGTTATATACAGCTGGTGAGCCTCTTCTGAATATTATTAACTCCTCACTATCTTTAGGTCACGTCCCTAAATCCCTCAAGTTAGCGGTTATTAAGCCTCTCATTAAAAAACCTAATCTAGATCCAAACACGCTATTGAATTACAGACCCATTTCAAATCTCCCATTTATGTCTGAGATTTTAGAAAAGATTGTCGCTGCCCAGTTATGTTCCCACTTACAAGAGAACAATATCTTTGAAGAGTTTCAGTCAGGTTTTAGGCCCCATCATAGCACAGAAACTGCCCTAGTTAAAATCACTAATGACCTGTTTTTAGCTTCAGACCAAGGCTTCATCTCTCTGTTAGTTTTACTAGGTCTTAGTGCTGCGTTCGACACTATAGATCATGATCTTCTCCTTGATCGCTTACAAATTTACATCAGCATTCAGGGACAGGCATTAAGCTGGTGTAAATCCTACCTGTCCGATCGTTACCATTTTGTAGATTTAAATGGAGAGCCACAAGGTTCAGTTCTAGGACCCCTGCTTTTCACAATATGCATGCTTCCGTTAGGAAATATTATTAGAAGGCATGGAATTAGCTTCCATTGTTATGCTGATGATTCCCAGCTATAGATTTCATCAAAACCAGATGATACAGCTCAATTAGCTCGGAGAACAGAGTGTGTTAAAGAATTAAAAGACTGGATGATTTATAACTTTCTGCTATTAAATTCTGATAAGACGGAGATTTTGCTCATCGGCCCAAAAACCGGTACACAGAAGCTCCAGCATTTCAACCTGCATTTAGACGGATGTTCTATAACTACTAGTTCAACAGTAAAAGACCTGGGAGTTATTTTACACACCAACTTATCTTTTAAAAATCATATCAACCAAGTTACAAAAACAGCTTCTTTCACCGTAGAAATATTTCTAAGCTAAGAAACATGTTATCTATATCTGATGCAGAGAAGCTCGTCCATGCGTTCATGACCTCCAGAATAGACTACTGTAATGCATTACTAGGTGGATGTCCTGCATCATTAATAAACAAGCTTCAGTTAGTTCAGAATGCGGCAGCAAGAGTTCTTACAAGGTCAAGAAAATATGATCACATAACCCCAAACTTATCATCCCTACACTGGCTTCCTGTTAAGTTTCGAATAGACTTCAAACTACTGCTTCTTACTTATAAAGCACTAAATGGTTTGGCTCCCATGTATCTCTCCAGTCTTTTAACACGCTACAATCCGTCACGCTCCCTAAGATCTCAAAACTCTGGACTTCTAGTAGTTCCTAGAATAGCAAAGTCCACTAAAGGTGGTAGATCATTCTCACATTTAGCTCCTAAACTCTGGAATAGTCTTCCTGACAGTGTTCGGGGTTCAGACACGCTCTCCCAGTTTAAGTGCAGATTAAAAACATATCTTTTTAGCAAAGCCTACACATAACACGTCTCACATCATGACCTTGTGCTCCAGAACATCTGATCACATGCACATTATCAACTTGTGCTGTTAATATCATGAACAGCAGCTACGCTAATTTCTCTCCACCGCTTCTCTTTCTCTCTCCATCCCAAGGCATCCTGAGGTTGCTCCAGCTCCAGTCACGTCCCACCTCATGAAGATCGTGGACCTTTAAAGAAGTAGATGCCCACAAACATCCCGAACCATCTAGAGACGTACCAGCGCCAATTGGATCCCACTACATGTAGAGTTTGGACACTGGACCTCTTTGAGTGTTTAAAGGCTCTGGCATGGAGAAGCTGGTGTTGGATCTGTGATGATCTCAAATGTTGAGCTATTTTATGAGTTGCTCAGTAGCTCCTAGTTTTATAACCATAAAGACTGTATAAGACTGTAGAAAGAACATTACTGATAATCTTATACTCCAGTGCTCATGTTAGTTCTCACTCTCCAGTGTTCTGTATTGTTTAAAGACTATAATCACAGTCTTGATGAGGATGGGTTCCTCTTTTGAGTCTGGTTCCTCTCTGGGTTTCTTCTTCATAACATCAAAGGGAGTTTTTCCTTGCCACAGTCGCCACGGCTGCTCATCAGGGGTAAACACACATCGTTCACCTTAACTGTTGATTTCTGTAAAGCTGCTTTGAGACAATGTCTGTTGTGAAAAGCGCTATAGAAATAAAGACTTAATTTCGCCTCTTTTATATTCAGTTATTTATTTCTGTATTTATATTTGTAATATTAATGGTCAAACAGAAATGCGCGCTGCATTGATAGCAATGTAGTGTAAAATGTAGTGCCGTTAAAAAGGAATTTGCGTTTTCACACACTGAAATTCAGTTCAATTCATAACATACTTTGTGTACATACATTTTTTTTCCAAGTGAAGAACATTCCATATACATTCGTTCACGAGTTTGTACCCACAATGCACTCTGATTTCTACAGAAGTCCTACTTCCCTGCTGTCACCTGATTGGCTGATTAGTGTCAATGTGTTTATTTCTCTATTTATTTTATTTTATTTATAGGTTCGTTCATATCCCTATATTAAATTCTAATTAAATTAAATTATTTCGATATTTCTCAGATCAGATTTTATATTATGATTGTATAAATCTTTATTTATTTCATTTTATACTTCTATTTATATATTTATTTTATATATATATATTATTATTATTCCCAGAGGGTTTTGGCATCATTGGGATTCGGTTACACACACACACACACACACACACACACACACACACACACACAAGTAATAAAAACACAAGCAATGATGATGAATGTTTTTCTCTTTAAACATGGGGGAAAAGGACGATTGTGAATTGTGTGCGTGTTTGAAATGATCATTACGAAGTTTCTATTTCGTTCCTGCCGTTGCTCTTTCCCTAAAACGTTAACAGGTCCGTGTCGGTTCTTCATCGCATCTCTCTCGCTGGAAAAACCCTTCTCATTCCGTCTCCCGCTTCTTTTCAAAGCGCCTCAAAAGGCTCTTTCTCTCCTTCTCCCAGGTTTTTATCGCTTCCTGAAAGGTCTCTTTCTCCTTCTCCCAGCCTGCTTTGTATTCCGATGCCTTCCTTTTATCCTCCTCCCATTTCACCAGAGCTTCATCCCAGATAGTTTTCTGTCTCTCCCAGGCTTCCCTCTCCTGATTCCAGCACTTTTTATCTCTTTCTAAGGCCTGCCTCCTCATCTCTGCTATCTTCCCTCGCTCTTTGAGGTGTGATATGTAAGCCTGGAGATCGGAGATGTGCCGCAGAAGCAGAAAGTTCCTCTGCTCCAGCTTTTTAGCCACTGTAGGATAGTTAATGTTCTCCTGCAGCTCATTCATCTCATCCTGGTCTTCATTCGGATCCTCAATCATTTCCTGAGGATTGGGGCGTGTCAGTCGAGCGTGTTCATTCTGCTCTTCATCAGGCCGTTCTTGGTCAACGGTGGCCTTGTCTTCTACAAGCGTTCCACCTTTCGATTCTTCGCGCTTTTCTTTAAGATGCTTAACCATTTCCGTAATATTTTCCAAGAGCATGTGTTTAGCTCTGTCCTTTTCCTCTTTCTGCTTCTTAAAATCTGAAAAAACGCTCAGTGCTTGTTCTCTAAAACATCTCATGCACATTTCGTCTTTCTCCTGCTGCTCCTGATATTCATGCGAATGCAGCTCTTTTGACTTCTCAAAGCTGACTTCAGGTTCTCTTATATCTGCGTGTCCTTCCATATTATCGACATGTTCAACCTGCACGTTACAGTCTGGGACACGCTTCTTGGACCTAATCTTTTTCAACTTTTGAAATTTGTCCTGACAGTATTGCAGGAACCCTTTCCTATCCCCTTCCTGAGTGGGCTTGATCATTTCTTCACTGGGTTCGGTGCTTGAATAGCGAATAACTGTTACGTTTCCCTCATCCAACATCACGGATCCACTTCCTAGCCATCCACACTATGAAAGTTCTTTACCTCTTAAGCTTGCATATATTAACAGCCTATGTGTGACGTCACAGAGACACTTCCCATGTCGTTCTGAAAGGAGGAAGGGGTACCGATCACGTGATCCCGTTCGCCCGCTAGATGGCACCAGAGCACCACTTTTGAATTTGTATTACTTTATTTATTTTTATTTATTTATTTATTTATGTTTTTGCGTAATGTTGTTGTAAAATAAAGATAAAAAAATCTGTAAACTATAGAAAGTGAGAAGTGAAGCGGGTAACGTCACTTCGTGTTCATTAGAAATGTTAAATCCGGCTGCTGGTGCACAATGCGCATGCGCTGACCCATTATGGACTCTGTTGCAATTTGTTATAGAAGGACTAAATCTCTTGTTTCTAGATCAATATTTTTGGTTTCGATGAATAAATATAATTATAATTTCTTTAATAATAAAGTAAAAATAAACAATGTTCACGACTACTCCGTGTTAAGTAAAAGGAATTAGCCGGCAGTAGATTCACACTGCGCATGCGCCGAGCTGTTACTAATCCCCTGGCGGCCGTTTGTCTCCGTCTTTTTGGAAAACTTTTCACGAGTTTCACCCTCAGTAAGTTTATTTATATGTTTTTGTTTCAGAAATTAAAATAATAAATAGTTGCAAAAAAATATATAGACTATGGTACTCCGTGTTAAATAGCTCGCTACAGCACCACACTGCGCATGCGCGGCGATTAGCGCGGCCATTTTGTCCACGCATTTAATTAAATGACGTCATTTTGTGTAATTGTGTTCACTTGCTCACTGGATAAATTTAGTTAAAATCTAAATAAAACACACAATGTAGTAATATTCATGTGTCTGGATTTAGCCACTCGACATGCAACTCGTAATATAAAGTTAGATTTTCACCTCCGTTTCAAATGAAGTAAATGCACACTTTATTAAGGACAATAATCATGGAGATCGTCTAGATCAGGGGTGTCAAACTCAAATTCACAGTGGGCCAAAAACTAAAAACTGGGACGAAGTCACGGGCCAAACTTAATATTTATTTTAATATTGACTGCAATTGTGCATGTTTTCCGTCTCTCCAGATGTGTAATGTTGAACCTTTTTATATGGAAACAAACTTTAGTTTTGCGTAAACATTGAATCTGGAACAACCAAAGTTTAATATTATAAATGCAAAATTTATTTTGAAATAAAACACATAAAAACCATATTTGTTTCTTATTATCTCTCTATTTATAGCCTTTCAAATTCCTTTATTATATAAAACTTTTTTCCACAGGGCAACAACAAAACAACCAAAGATAATAATAATAATAATTTCCTTCAACAACAAAAAAACCCCCAATCTTTCAACTATGAACAGTCCATGCATAAAGATAACCTGCTCAGTTTGCTGCACTCTGATTTATTCTGTTTGGTTGAAGCCAGATACCTGGCATCTCTTCTTAGATGCAAGTGCATCAATGTCTGGGTTGAGGCTCTGAGCTGAAGAAATCCTCGTCAACCACAAATGGATTACTGAGCAGATCAAATCTGTATTTCTGAGATTCAAAATCGGCAAATCGCCGCTTAAATTCAGCGCTGAGTACGTGGAGTTTTTCAGCAAACTGTGCACTAGGCAACACAGCGGGAGAGATCTGCTCTTTCATTGTTTGGCTCAGGATGTCACACAGAAATGCCAACTCGCACAGAAACTTTCTATCCCTGAGCTCTGTTGTGTCTTTCCCTCTGCTTTCCACAAACTGACAGATTTCCTCACGCAGCTCAAAACATCTGTTCGGTACTTTTCCTCGGCTTAGCCATCTCACATCTGTGTGATAGGGCACGTCTGTGTATTCAGAACCGAACTCCTCCAAAAGTTCCTCTGTAACACACAGACTCGAGTCCACTCCACGGATGAAGATTGACAGCTGGGCAGTATCAGATGTGTCGCTGCTCTCATCCACAGCAAGGGAGTATGCGATACAATCTTTTCCCTTTTTCATCAGCTGTTCATGTAGATTGGTGGCGAGCTCACACGTACGCTCAGCCACGGCGTTTCTGCTCAGGCTCACATTTAAAAATGTTTGCTTTTTATCTGGGCACACGATGTCACAAACTTTGACCATGCACTTTTTGACAAACGGGCTGATTTAGCGATCTCTGCTACCACAGTAAAACTAGCCTTTACAGCAGCCTCACTTTGTGATTTTTGCTTTTGTGAACATAGTCTGCCGTGAAACCAGACTTTTTTTCATCTCCTCTACCTTCTGGAACTTGTGCTTTACGTCCAGGTCCTTGTACTTGTCGTGGTGTTTCGTTTCATAGTGTCTTCTTATGTTATATTCTTTCATTACAGCCATGGTGGCGCCACACACGAGACAAACAGGTCTGTCCTTTACATTCGTGAACAGATAATCTGCCTCCCACCTGTCTTGAAAGCTCCTGTTTTCCATCTTTCGTTTGGCCATTTTTGGGGAGGGGTGGATTAAGTTTGTTCAAGGAGACTGGTAGCATGGATACCGATGATTGTGAACAGAATAGGAGGGGGGGGGGGGGCTTTAGTGGTCTCGACTGACATGCCAACGCACTAACAAAGCATTCTGGGATTTGTAGTATTAGCGGTGTATGCTCTATATACTGGCGGGCCAGCTCTAATACACATTTGATATGACCTCGCGGGCCAAATATAATTACACGGGCCTGAGTTTGACACCCCTGGTCTAGATCTTCAGTTCCTGTACTCATCAAACATCATAAAGAGTAGTTTATTTATAACTGTGGAGTGGATGTTGGTAGGAGATGGTCTGGTTTAAGTGTTTCAGAAACTGCTGGAGTCAGCTCAATCAGATTCTATCAATATCCTTCATTATTGGAAATAATATATATATATATAAAGCTGAAATACCACTGACTGACTCACTCACTCATCACGAAATCTCAAAAACCACTGAACGGATTGCAATGAAATTTGGAACATACCTTCCTCTTGGGTCTTAGGTGCTCACTAAGAAAGGGTTTTGAAAAATTCGCCCTGGATCGCGGCTAACTCGCGAAAAACGCGATTTCTCACGCATTGTAAACTCTTCGAAATAACATTACGGATCCTAATGAAACTTACTACATTGTTTCTTATTACATGTTAGATGCACGATAAAAATGATTTTCAAAGTAGTTTGCCCTGTATCGGTACTACAAAGGGGTAGTACGTTATTTGTTGACGTTACGTTCTGATCTCTGATCATCCAGTCCTGCTCAGTGCTTACTGCTTATTGCCATATTGCTTAGCGTTCTGCCTTCCGTAGCGAAGCACGGGTACTTTCAGCTAGTACTTAAATAAAATAAGACAAAGAACTAGTGTGTTTTGCACAACATTAAAACGTGAAACGTAATAATTGTGTAGCTCTTAAGATAGATATGTCGATTGTTGAGTTAAAAAAAAAAAAGCATTTGTGGTTCTTGTGAGAAAGCCCTCATTGCTTGGGATTAAAAGTAATACATTTTATAATAAGTATGCAGTTTTATTATCAATACTTTTTCTATTATTTAGAAGGAAAATGTTCTGGAGCAGCCTGGAAGGATCTTCCAGCCCGATACTGCTGAAGATACGGCGAGGATGGACGCCAGCGAAACGTGGACGTCTCTGAAGAAGCGTACATGTAAAAGTTTCGATCGTGTTATTTCACCTCATCCATTCACACTGCCCACATCCCAATATCATTTAAAGCCAGAAGCCATTCAGGGCATCAGCCCCGTGTTTGAATCACTATTAAAAGCTGGCGTTATTGTACCATATTCTACCGGTGGAAATTGGGCTACTGTTGGCCGAAGGAGGAGAAGGAGAGGAGGAAGGCGTCTACAGAGACGGCAGGGAAAGGAGAAGTGTAGGAGAGTGGAGGTTAGGGTTGGTACTTTAAATGTTGGTACTATGACGGGTAAAGGGAGAGAGGTAGCTGATATGATGGAGAGGAGAAAGGTAGATATGTTATGTGTTCAGGAGACCAAGTGGAAAGGGAGTAAGGCCAGGAACATTGGAGGTGGGTTCAAACTGTTCTATCATGGTGTGGAGTTTCTGATAGGGTGATGATCGTGAAGCTGGAAGTTGAAGGGATGATGATAAATGTCATCAGTGCCTATGCTCCACAAGTCGGCTGTGAGATGGAGGAGAAGGAAAGATTCTGGAGTGAATTAGATGAAGTGGTAGAAGGTGTACCTAGAAATGAACGATTGGTGATTGGGGCAGACTTTAATGGACATGTAGGTGAAGGGAACAGAGGTGATGAGGAGGTGATGGTAGGTATGGTTTTAAGGAGAGGAATGTGGACGGTGGTAAGGAAAGACATGCAGGTAGTTGGTGTGAAAGAGGCAGATGTAGAGGGGTATGGAGACGGATCCCTATATATATATATATATATATGGACCTCATACCCTATTTATCTTACTGTTATTTATGTAAATAGGCCACTTGTGCACTTCTGGTTAGTTGTTTGTGGACAGGTCATGCATACAGGAATGCAGAATCAGGCAAGAATTATGTGAGGTGTGCAGTAGTAACACAAAATGAAACCCTAGAAGCACAACCTTTACCATTACACCTGGTTTTCTTTACTAAAGCCTGTAAATGAACAGAAGGGAAAACTGTGAACATCCATACAGACAGCAGATGTGCATTTAGTGTAGTACATGACTTTAGTACTGTTAGGAAACACAGAGGGTTTGTAACCTCGTTAAGCAAACCCATCACACACCATTTGGCCTGATTGCTGAACTCCTACTGCCAAAAGGCTGAAGCTGTATGCAAATGTGACGATCACGCTGCTCGAATCGTGAAAAGCACATGTGGCAGCAAATTCTCAGTGAACTGTGAACAATGTGTAGGACAAACCTTTCATCCCCAACAACAGATCTTAAAGATTTGCAGCACCTTGCGATGGCAGAAGAAACAAGAACCTGGAAGCGAGCGGGGTGTGAGACTTGAGACTGGGGTTCGGTATAGCGGTAAGAGCTCTCGTCCTCACAGAGCTCTCGTCCACCTGCAGACCACCCGTTTCAACACCTTCGGATGGATTGCATCGAAGTCAGCCCTCGTGAAGGTAAACGTTACCGTCTGGACATAGAAGACCAGAAGGAGCTTTTCCAACATCCAAACAAGACGCTAGTGCAGTAGCTAAAGCGCTACTGACTGAAATAATTCCATGTTGGGGAATCCCGGACAAAATCCGCCGTGACAAAGGAACCACATTTGTCAAAAAAAAAGCACTGCAACCGGTGGGAGAGTAGCTAGGAAAAGATCCAAAAACCTGGAAGAGCTGGAATGCAAAGAGATGGCCGGGATCTTCTCAGGTGCTGCCGATGACACAGACCGAGGTGAAGGACCACGCCAGAAATTGTAAGCGAGTGCCGGAGCCAGAGCAGGAGTCAGCTGTAGGCGGGGAACCAAACCACAGCCTAGAAAAGGAAAATCCATATTCCCGCACCTGGACCGCCAAGAACCTGGTTCTGCATGCTGACACATGTCATGTGCTTCTGAGATGAGAGGGATCCTGGACGTAAAAGCATGGATGCAAATAAACGTGACGGAAAAAAACATGTTGATAGAAAGATTAAACCTGAACAGCACAGACTCATGAATTCAGGAATATTATCTTCTGACTGAAGTTTCCATTCAAACGGGGGGAAAAACCACAAGTGAAAGGTTTGAGAACAAGGCTAGAAGAGCAACGTGTGAAAACGTGCATCTCTGTGAGGTGGTACTTTGATCTCCAAAAATATATATTTTATAATAGATATATATATACAAAACAGTTTAGTAGTTCAGACGAACCAACATGCACGACCCTGAAACTCAATAAGCATGAAAAATCACTGTTGTAAACGTAATGTAAAACAAGTAAGCATGGTACGGACCGGTTGAGAGCCAGAGAGACTTCATCGGGAACGAGTAAAGCGAACGATCAAACAGGTCTTTAAAGGGACCGGTATACGTGTGACGGTTCACGTTCCGCTGTCATTGTGTTTTATCTATTGTCAAACGCTTAATATGCTTTTTTTGCTCAAAACCACAGGAGCCCATTCCTCCCAAAAAAACGCATGATAATCATACTGTTTTGTTTTTTTTAATGTTTGCTGAAAGACTTTTTGTGTAAAAGTGTCAGACTTGTGTTCTGGAGAAAATGTTTTGTTTCTGATATATTCTGAATAGTTCATTTTTTTCACCCTTTATTATGTTGTCTTAAGGACAAAAGGAGGGAAATGTGATTTTACATGTTTTTTTTTATTAACTCTGTGCATCATTTATAACTTATATGAGTTCCTAGTTTTATAACCACAAATGACTGTATAAGACTGTAGAAAGATCATCACTCATAATCACACACTCCAGTGCTCATGTTCTCACTCTCCAGTGTTTAAAGACTATAATCGCACTCTTGATATCATCATGAAGATGGATTCCCTTTTAAGTCTGGTTCCTCTCAAGGTTTCTTCCTCATAACATCTAAAGGAGTTTTTCCTTGCCACAGTCGCTCCAGTCTGCTCATCAGGGATAAACACACACCGTTCATCTTCACTGTTAAATTCTGTAAAGCTGCTTTGAGACGATGTTTGTTGTGAAAAGCGCTATAGAAATAAACTTGACTTGACACGAGGTCTCAGGTGAGAAAACAAAGAATCACACGAGGTTGAAAAACTTGGTCCAGGTGTGTGTGAGACAAGCTGTGTATATTATCAATGGAAAGAGGAAGAATCTGCTTTATAGACACTTTGTGTGTGTGTGTGTGTGTGTGTGTGTGTGTGTGTGTAACTGATATACCGTCTACAGAGTACAGAATAAACTTTATTCATCAATCCTCTCTGTTTATTCATTTTTATTAGTAGTAAAAGGATCCGATCTTCCCATCACTAATCTGAGTTTATGTCCTGCACTGCTGTCACGTCATTGGCTGATCAGAAAACTGTCTAAATGTATGTTTGCGTTTATGTTTATATAAAACTTGATATATTTAATTTATAGATCTGTTTCTTTCGTTTTGTCATTATTCCATTATTATTGTGGCGTCATCGGGATTCTGTTCCACGCCAAAGAAAAAGAAAAAAACACAAGAAATGCTATAATATTTTAATTTCAACTTCTTTTGAAGCTTCCTGAACTTCCTGAACTAGCTTCCTGAAAGTCCTCTTTCTCTTTCTCCCAGCCTTCCTTCTCTTGGTTCCAGCACTTTTTGTATCTTTTTCTAAGACCTAGTTCCTCATCTCTGCTGCCTTTTCATGCTCTTTGAGATATGATCTGTAACGCCTGGAGCTCAGAGATGTGCTGCAGAAGCACAGTGTTCTTCTGCTTCAGATTTTAAGCCCGTCAGCTTCGGGTCGTCTTGATCCTCATTCTTCATCAGGCAGTTTTTCCACACACGTTTTCTCCGGCAGCTGACCTTCATCTAAAAACAGCTCTCCTGTCTTCACCTCCAACTCAAAGATGCCTTCGATGTCCCCTATATCCACAATGTCTATAGTGTTCTTGAGCTTCTCGGTGTGTCTTTCCACATCGCCTTTAACCTTTGTGATACAGTCTAGGACATACGTCTTTGACAATTTCTGTTTTAAGGTTTGAAATGTGTCTTGCGTGTACTGCAGGAAAGTCTTTTCCTTTCTCTGATTAGACTTGGCCCTTTCTGCACTTGCATTATTGAATAAATGTTGCATATATATATATATATATGTGTGTGTGTGTGTGTGTGTGTGTGTGTGTGTGTGTGTGTGTGTGTAAGTCACAGGGAACTTGATTTCCCACTGCCAAATGCAGTGTGAGAGTTTCTTCCAGCCTCTCCTTATATATATATAGAGAGAGAGAGAGAGAGAGATCTCAGAGACGGGCGGTGAAGGGTCACGTGACTCTTCTCACACGGCGCATCGCCCGAGTTATGACCGTATTTCGCATATATGTGCCACTAGGGGCCGCCAGATCCCCACTTTATTTATATATTATTTTTTGTGGGGTGTAACGGTATTATGTATTCGTACCGTCATTTTTTTTTGGTACGGGGCTTTTAATGCAATCCTGTTTAAAATCTAAAATCCCTCAAGAACATATGAAGTGCTGGACCGCAGGTTTGTTTAGTCTCCGCCTCGCACTTTGAGTGCATATATTATTATTATTATTATTATTATAGTAAAACCCTGTTGTACGAGCAACTAATAGTACGAGCAAACGGAGATACGACAAACTCGCTCGCAAAATTGTACCCTGTTTCACGAGCAAATTTCGAAGGCACGAGCAAACCCACGCTGCAGGTTCCCCGTTTTCGGCCGAGGGGCGCATCAGTCGCTTAGTTGATGACGTATCACTCGGTCGCTCTCGTTGATCAGTGCAGCAAAAACTGAACTTTTTTTAGTTTTATATTTTTATTTCACTAGAAATCTTAAAAAATGTCTCCCAAGAAAATCAGTGATGGTGCTGTGAAAACGGAAGTAAATAGAGTTACCATGGAAACCGAGAAGGTTACGAGCGTGGTGCGTGTTTCACACTCGCAATCAACCACTATCACATGAGTAAGTGTTAAATTATGTTTACATTACGGTCATTTGCGGTGTATTTGTTTGTTAAAATAGGCTACAAATACTTTTTAAGTGCAGAAATAAGCGATCGAATGAGATCTCGGAACGGATTAAATCACTTTTACATTCATTCTTATGGGGAAAATCAGTTCGAACGTACGAGCAAATGGACCTACGAGCAATTTTCAAGAACGGATTATGGGAGAAGCCGAAAGAAAGTTTATGTATGCATTTTTTAATTTATATCTATTGTATATCTTCTTCTTCTTCTTTGTTTGGCTTCTCCCATTAGGGGGCGCCACAGCGGATCATCCGTCTTCATCCCCCCCTGTCCTCTACATCTGCCTCTTTCAAACCAACTACCTGCATGTCTTCCCTCACCACATCCATGAACCTCCTCCTTGGTCTTCTTCTTTTCCTCCTTCCTGGTGGCTCCATCCTCAGCATTCTCCTACTGATATACCCCATGTCCCTCCTCTGCACATGTCCAAACCATCTCAATCACACCTCCCTCACCTTTTCTAATCCTGTTCATCGTCGTCACGCCCAACGAAAACCTCAACATCTTCAGCTCTGCTACCTCCAGCTCCACCTCCTGTCTTTTACTCAATGCCACTGTCTCTAAACCATACAACATCTCAGGTCTCACCACAGTCCTATAAACTTTCCCTTTCACTCTCACAGATACTCTTCTATCACAAATCACTCCTGCTATCACTCTTCTCCTCCCACTCCACCCTGCCTGCACTCTTTTCTTCACTTCTCTAACACACTCTCCATTACTTTACACTGTTGACCCCAGGTCAGAGGTGGGAAGTAACGGAGTACAAATACTTCGTTACTGTACTTAAGTAGATTTTTCTGGTATCAGTACTTTACTCCACTATTTATTTTTCACTCATTACATTTTTACTTTTA
>JAAIIK010000181.1:217886-230441 GCA_014706435.1 Silurus glanis
CTATTTATCTGTCTGTCTGTATCTGTCTGTCTGTCTGTTACTGAGACTATCTATCTATCTATCTATCTATCTATCTATCTATCTATCTATCTATCTATCTATCTATCTATCTATCTGCCATAGTTAAATATGAACATTACATATACATTTATTCTACAAATTATAAACATGGTCATTTACATTCTGTATTTATGCTGACTTCGGGCTAAGCTAAGGCTTTCCGTCCTTGGATGAGCCCAGGATCTGGACCCTCACTAATCGATTATGGACTGCAACAACATGGTCTTCTCGGCACCAATGGCATCCCAAACAGCGTGCCGGAGCTCGAGGGGCGCACCATTTTCAGGGCTGATAGAGAAGCAGCATGACCGCATAAAAAGGCTTATGCTTATGCATTTATGTAAACAAAACATGTTGCACGGTCTCTGTCACTGTTTCATCTCACTGCTCTGCTGACCTGATCAATAAGTGCAGACCCTTTTATTTACCACCCGTGTTCACCTGTGTTCCTTAGAGTCCACGTCTCTGAGGATCTCACCTGGTCTCTGAACACTTCTACCCTGTTCAGGAAGGCACAACAGCACCTGTTTTTTTTCTGAGGAGACTTAAAAAGTCCCGTCTGCGCCACAGGACACTGGAGAACTAACTGCATCTCAGTGTGATACAGCAGCTGCACTGCTTTGAACCGTAAAGCCCTTCAGAGGGCCAACAAAACATCGGCACTCGGCTTCCCACCTTGGAGGACATTCACAAGAAACACTGTCTGCAAAGGGCGAGGAGCCTCATCAAAGACACCTCTCACCCCAACCATGGACTATTCAACCTTCTCCCACCGGGAGACGCTACAGGTGATCATCATACAATACTTTTGCATTGCTTTATTCACTACGCATGTTTGCACCATCCAAAACTCACGTTTATCACTGCACTACTGTATATACCACCCAGATTTATACTGTATATACTGTATCATACATTCATATTGTACATAACTATATCATGTCTTTTGAGTATATTATCTTCTGACATGTCTCTCTATGCATAATCTTTGCACAGTATATTATATATTACTATATACACCATATATTATTACCTACTGAACCTTCTGTACATGAATCACCTCAACCCTGTATATATGAACCTATGGTTTGGACATGTGCAGAGGAGAGACATGGGGTATATGGAGGATGGAGTCACCAGGAGGGAGGAAAAGGAGGAGGTTCATGGATGTGGTGAGGGAAGACATGCAGGTATTTGGTGTGAAAGAGGCAGATGTACAGGACAGGGGGAGACGGATGAGCTGCTGTGGAGACCCCTAATGGGAGAAGCCAAAAGAAGAAGAAGAAGATCCCTGTGTGGACCCCATACCCTATTTATCTTAGTGTTATTTATGTAAATAAGCCACTTATGCACTTCTGGTTAGATGCTAACTGCATTACATTGGATCTGTAGATGTATCTTGCACATTGACAAAAAAGTTGAATCTAATCTAATCTAATCTAAATTTGAAATTAAAATCCCGCTTTCCTTTAGAAACCAGGGTTAACCTATTGTTTTTCTATTTTTCAGAATTGATTAATCCTTACAAACAGAATAATATAAATTTGCAAGACAGCTTTTTGTATGCAATATAGTTTATTAGTAAGCACAAAATAGCAAAAAAAAAAAAATCATCCTTTAATAAAACTTTATATACCACACAGCTCTCAGTTTTCCTCAAGTCGTTCAGTTTCACCTCAGGCTTCTGGACCCCCTCACTATCGTTTCACAGTGAAAAAAAAAAAAAAAGGTAAGAATTCATTATATTTGTATTTTCTTCCAAACTTTCACACACACTTCATACAACATTACATACACGTGTATGTTCCTTTCGTTTCTATGCTCCTGTCACCTTGGCAAATAACAATAGGTTTTGGTGAAACACATGTAGCTATGCTAACTGCTAAGCTGTGCTAACTCACGATATACATGGTGTAAACCTACCACTGCTATCACCTTAACAATGATGGAACTGTAATGAATGGACATGCGATGATGAGGACGAGGTTCCCTTTTAAATCTGGTTCCTCTCAAGGTTTCATGACGTCTCAGGGAGTTTTTCCTCACAACAGTCGCCACTGGCTCATTCATTAGGGATAAACTTACAATTATAAGGAAAAAGAATATAAATAATATATATAAAATTCTTTTATAACCACTTTATCTGTATAAATCTGCTTCGAGACAAATGTTAAATTTTTAATTCACTCCATGAATCGAATCGAATCGAATCAAATCGAATCCTGAACAAACATGGCTACCGTCCCATACTTCAGCACCATGCAATTCCATCTGAACTGCAGCTCATTAGAACTGACTTCACTCCGAAACGTACGTCCCGGCTCTATAAGCGTTATTTAGCGAGCAAACAGTCAACGTGTTATTTATCATGCCTGATATTCCCTTCAAATCAGCTTCACACACACTGAAGGAAAGCTGGTGAAGAAATATTGTTCCAGACAACTGTCCTCGCTCTGATCGTCTATTACGAAGGTAAAACCATTTAAATCCTACGAACATTCAACTCCACATGTTCTACAGATGCTGAGGTAGAAATGTATCTGATGGTGTCGCAGATGGAGAAACAACTCCTGAGAGTTTTGCCAAACATGTCCACATTTATCACACAAATAGACTAAAGATCGGAAGGTCATGAGGTAAAATCCCAGCAACTCCAAGCTGCCATGCTGGACCTTTGAACAAGTCGCTCTTTCCTGCCATATATGGTTCTTCTCCAAACTGTTACCGATTGTGTAGGACGTCTTTGGATGTGGTAGCATTAAAATTTGCATTCACTTGAACTTGGAAACCCAAACCTGTTCCAGCATGGCAATGCCCCTGTGCACAAAGCCAGCTCCATGAACATCCACTTTACATTGTTCAGAGAGGAAGATTTACTTATCATCATCATCATTATCATCATCATTATCATCATCGTCATCACAAATTCCTGACATTCCCCTTAAACAGACTACGAGGAAGCTAGTGCGGTGGTCCTGAGGAGGTGGTAGGCAATGGCATTGGACTTTGTATCTGAAGGTCATGAGTTCAAATACCAGCCACACCAAGCTGCCCCTCCTGGGCCCCTGAGCAAGGCCCTTAACCCCATCGATGCTCAGTTGTCAGAATGAGCTAAATGTGATAAATCTGCCAAATGGCATAAATGTATATAATGAAGAAACATTATTGAAGACATTTCCATGTCATCGTTCAGGCCACAATCACAGCACGTGAACCTTTTGACCTTGGTTGCATTGTGTACATATTTAAAAAGAAAAAAAACAGCAAATAGAACAGATCAGCGGGTTTAACATTAGCAATAGTCACCACAAGCAGCAACAATCTGGGGAGCATGCGAACGCAGCATACCGCACGAGATCGTTATCGCGAACACTTACTTGGCGAATCCTATGAAATCCTCGTGGTTGGTGTTGATGTATGCGAGCTGTACATCGATGAGCAACAGAATCTGTAGAACCATCAGAAAAAAAATGAAATGATTTTTGGATCATCTTTGAATTCAACTGAGGTTTTTATGGTCACATGCACAACCATACACAGGATGGTTGTGCATGATTTGCAATCATTTCAAATCCCCGGGAAAACCGTACTGCACTGGAAAAAAATGCCGGGGTCATTTTCTGAGGTAAATATCGATGCTTCTGTTAGAGATGATGTACGGTGCTGTTGTGGCTACAGCGAAAGGAGACGTGTTGAATTGTGTTCATTGAGTTTCTTGCTTCATTGATGACATTCATTCTCACTGTATGAGATTCCTGTGTGTGATTCAGCGCTCTGTAATACTGCACTTCTCTATAAAACTGATGGTTTCCATAGACGTGGCATCATAATGATGGTCTTAAGAGGTGGATTGATTCAGGCAGGACACCACTGATATATAGACCTTAATAAAAAAAAAATTATAATTGCAATTTACATGTCTACATACATGCAGCATCTGTTACATGGGTAATGTGTTTCTCTGCTTTGTAGGACTAAAAACCCGACACAGAGGAGTATAGTGTTTCTTCATGCGCTGTTGAGATCTGGTCATTACCTGCTCTTTGGCCCGGCTCTCTCGCTCGCGAATGTGTGAAGTGACGATTCGCTCCGTCTCCTCCCGCAACATGGGGAACGTACCCAGCTACAGGGACAGAAATCCTACATGAAGACAATGTTTGCATACTGCATACTGTTTTCAAATAAAAGATCTGTTCACTAGTTGTGTATCAAACGCATGATGAATAAATCATTTACAATAACTTAAGCCAGTATCTCTCTCTCTCTCTTTATATGTGAAGGACGGTATTTGTATGTATACAGAGCCTTTTATGGCTTTTGAGAGACACGTGCATGTTCCTTTGCGTTCTATTGAACAAACGAAGTCATCGAACGCTCCGAAGATTTACTTTGATTTAAGCAAATATACAAATGTCCAGACGTTATTCTCATCCTCCCTTAGCATGAAGAACAGCTTTACACGCTCTCGGCATCAGTGCAGTTCGTTCCTCCAAACGTTCAGCTGAAACACTTTGCCGTGTCTCTTGTGAAACAAGGTGTGCCAATGAGCTACAGTCCAGACCGAATTGCACGGTGTTAAAACATGGAATGGTTGCCATGTTGGTTCTTTTCACTTTCCGGGAATAAATCTTCAACCTTCCCTGCTCCAAAAATCTATTTGAAGACATGATCAATATTTTTTTCTTCTCATTACGTGTTCAGCACATCAACCTGTTTCCTGTCATTGCGTGGCTTTTTTAATCCACTGGTGTATCATTTCCTGTCTCTCACACACCCCAGACATAGACTAGATTATGAAGCTCACAATGAGCAGAGCAGAAGGCAGTAAGAAGTCTGGGGTTAACGTGGATGAGACAGAGGGAGTCAGTGATGGAAACAGAGACGTTCCTGATCACCTGATCATCATCATCTTTCCTCTGCTTGTGTTCTATATGGTGGATCTGTAGCCTGGATACATTCATTAGAGAACAACATTTGAAATTAATTTTGTATTAAGATATTAATATGATGAGAGTCCAGTTACCAGTGTGACACTAAAACAGGTAGTAATAATGACTACTTTTTACTGAAGCACGTGTCGAACTTCAACTTTTACCAGAGTATTTAAAACATGAGTATCTGCACTTCGACTTAAGTGAAGGATGTGTGGACTTTTGCCATCACTGGTCTGCTAACATCCTGTTCCCTGTATTAATTAAGTTCCTCTGTTAGT
Source organism: Silurus glanis (assembly GCA_014706435.1). Lineage (NCBI taxonomy): Eukaryota > Metazoa > Chordata > Actinopteri > Siluriformes > Siluridae > Silurus > Silurus glanis. The sequence continues at coordinate 223,159 of JAAIIK010000181.1, forward strand.
TCCTCCCCCTTACTCTGTCTTTTACTTTCTCTGTTGAGCCCACATGCCTGATCCATCCTGAACTTGCCTGATGCCCTACCTGGAGTTCCTGGAGTTCTGTTTAATCGAAAACCACTTTCTGCAGCTGAAGGTGTTTCTACAGGACCCCTAAGATCCCTGAGGTTACTGTGAAGGGTTCAACTCAAGAACCATTAAGATGTATTTGGTCTGGATTTAATGTAAAGCTACAATTGGCATGAAGAGTTTTGTACACAAGTCTCGAATCAGTGAACAGGTGATAAACTTAATGTAACTACAGAACTTACAGAAGTTCCATCTGTCCACGTTCAGTCATTCGTTGTCTAATTCTTGCGTCTTGTGGAAACAAAAGGAACATGCATGTGTCTCCAGAACGAGGTGTCGAGGTGTTTCCACACTTTAGACAGGAACCGTATGCAAAAATCATCATTTAAAGCATATTTCTTATTTTACTCCTGACTGTGTACATGACGTGTAATTACCAATATCAAACCTACAGTTAGTGTCTTTACATTAGAACCAATGAACATCGGCGGAGGTTTATTTTTAACCCATGATGGCATTTCACTATTATCCAGTCTGTTTTGATTTTTTTAACCATGTGATAAGGTTTTTCAGCGTGTGATCAGGACTGTACCTTATTAGCGCACTGACGCACTGTGTTGATGAGCTCCTGAATGACCAGATCAATACATTTAATGCACGGTTCCTTCAGCTTCACGATCTGTTTCTTCACTATCGCCTCGAACGCCATGTCCGGTGTGAACAGGCCTGTCCTAAAGACACAACACATCATAACACGATTAAAAAGCCCTACGCATTGCTCAGATCTGTCACATTTTTTTATGTCAAATTTGTACTTTTTGCTAAGTAATGTTTCTGTATAGCTGTATAAATATGATGACTGGATGAGAGACAGAGAAGGAGAGAGATATGATGCTTCTGCAGTTTCTACTCAAGTAAAATTACTGTTACTTATAAGTACAAGTAAAGTTACCGATCTGTAAATCTACAAACTTAAAAGTGCTCATTTAAAGTTTACTCAAAGTAAAATTTACTGAGTTACTTCTTTTTAATTGGGGGGGGGGGGGGATTCTAGTGTAGGACAAGGAGATATAAATCTCAAACTGCGTCTAATGTGAGTTATGAAGTTAAAAAAAAAAAAAAAAAAAACCTCCTGCTATAATGTCGGTTATGATAATGAGAGAAAACCACAAATGGAGAAAGTTTTGATCCGATGGCATTTCACGTCTTGTCCGTCTCCATCTTTCTTTCTTGTGAGTTTGGCAGGTTTATCCTCCGCCCATCAATCATTCGGCGCAGGATTTTCCGGGGCGTGATGTTTATTTTTTTTTTACGCTTGCGTTATTTGTATTTATATTCTTTTTATTCAGTAACGGATCTAAAATGTAGTTAAGTACAATACAAACAAAACATACTTCAGTACAAGTCAAAATACAGATTTCTTTTTAAAACTACTTTCAAAAATAGAAGTACACAAAAAACAATTCAATTACAGCAACGCGAGTAAACGTGATGCGTTATTTTCCACTTCGGGGCTTCTGCAAGGTGGAATAATAGTCGAATGGTGGGATCGAACGTTCACAATTGCTGCATTCTGATTGGTTTAGACAGTATCGGTGTTTACACTCATAGATATCGAAACGACTGTTATGTCTTGTGAAAAGTGTTGAAAACATCCAGTCCTGTGTGGTTTTTGAAACACACACGCATGTTTGTTTTGTTTCTACTCAACAAACCCTGTAAAAGGCAAAAACAGACAATAACTTGGGAGTGAATGAGTGGAAGAAAGTACTGTGGACAGATGTGTTGAAATCTGGAGAGAAGATGAGATCAGGCTGCCTCACCCTCACAGTCAACCATGGAGGTAGAAGCTTATTGGTTTGGAGATGTTTTGGAGCAGGGAAGATTGGACACTTATTCTGGAAAAAGTGAAAGGAATCCTGAACCAGCATCCATACTTCACCATACAACAAGAGAGACGAATACGTCCGAGCTCCAGAATTGTTATTTAAAGAGCAAACAGTTGTCTGGAGTGATATCTATTATGGAATGCCCTGCCCAGTCACCACACCTAAATCCTATTGAACTGCTCTGGGATGAACAAGAAATCTCCAACTAGTGAAGAACATCTTTGGAGAGTATTACAGGGAGGATTTTTCAATGGAAATAAAATTCTGTAAATTTATATATTTGGGCAAAGTTAATCTCAATACAGTTATATGAACGAGTTTGTTGTGTAGAAACAATAGGAGCATCCACAAGTCTATAAAAAAACCTTGTTTTTTCCAAAAGACTTGGTGTTTCCAAACCTTTCCTGTATGTGTGTAACTTCAAAAAAAAAAAAAAAAAAAACGGTGTTCACTCATCACCTGATGCCGTGAATGTTTTTGATAGCGTAGCTGATCTCTCTGCGCATCTCCTTGTCATCACACTCCATCTGCAGGTAGAGTGTAAAAAAAAAAAACAGAAAATATTTTGATACAAAAATTATGAAAAGCTTATTTGTCCAAACATGAAGGAAATCTTGATTTAACTTTTATTTAGCATTTCAAATGAGTCAAAATGATATGCTATTTTTCAAAAAAGTGGGATTTTAGTACACAAAACTGAATCTGGCAACTTATTAATAATCCACGTTTCTCTCGCTTTCTCTCACGCCCTTTTACTCTGTCTATCTCTTTCTCTTTCACATGCTCCTGAGATCCCAGCGATCCTGTTCCTGATTCCCTACCTGGAATTCCCGGTGTTCTGTTGCATTGAAAACCTCTTTCTGCAGCTGAGGGTGGTTCTACAGGACCAGCATGAACATGGATTTGGACTGTAATTAATGTAAAGTGTAAAACTGTAAAAATAAAATACACTGCAAATTCTACAAACAAAACCCCATAATGACAACGTGAAAGACGTTTGTTTGAAATTTTTGCAAATGTATTAAAATTAAAATCACATGAACATAAATATTCACAGCCTTTGTGAAATATTCAAGCCTCAGGTGCATCCTGCTTCCACTGATTATTATTGGGATGTTTCTACAACTTGATTGGAGTCCACCTGTAGTAAATTCAGTTGATTGGACATGATTTGGAAAGACACACACTTGTCTATAAAAGGTCCCACAGTTAACAATGTCAAGAATTTAAGGTCCTAATGAGCACAGTGGCTTCCATCATCTGTAAATGAAACAAGTTTGGAACCACCAAGACTCTTCCTAGATCGGAGCTGCCCGGCCAAACTGAGCGATCGATGGAGAAGAGCCTTAGTCAGGGAGTTTACCAAGAACCTGATGGTCACTCTGAAAGAGCTCCAGAGAACTATCCAGAAGAACAACTATCTCTGCAGCACTCCACCAATCAGGCCTGTATGGTAGAGTGACCAGACAGAAGCCTCCTCAGTAAAAGGCACATGACAGTCCACCTGGAGTTTGCCAACCTGATGGAGCTTGAGAGGTTCTGCATAGAAGAATGGGAGAAACTGCCCAAAAATTGGTGTGTAGAGCTTGTAGCATCAAACTCAAAAAGACTTGAGCCTGTAATTGGTGCTAAAGGATTTTCAACAAAATGTTGAGCAAAGATTGTGAATACTTATGTACATGTGATTTTTATATACACTGGCGATCAAAATTAGAGAACAATTTATAAACAATTGAACAATTCTGAAATAATGTCATCTTCACTGCTCAACAGTTTTTGTCCTGTCTATACCATGCTACCAGAACACCTTTTCCACAAAATAACTAAGGCATTTCCAAAAAAAAACATTATTTTGCAGAAAACACACTGATCAAAATTAGAGAACAACAATGACTGTAGCATGGAAAAAGATTACAACATAATTTTCTGAAGGTTACAACAGTCAGCAATCAGTAGGAAGTGTACAGGCCTCTGCTCTGAATGACTTCAGCACATCTGCGGCCACAGGACAGCACTAGTCTCTCACACTGCTCTGGTGTGATTTTGGTCCACTCTTCTTCCAGTCTCCTCCACAGTTCGGTGACTGTAGTGGGTTTCTTGGCCATAACTTTGTCGCCAAGGATTTTCCAGAGGTTCTGTATTGGGTTGAGATCAGGACTCTGGGCAGGCCATGTCATTATTTCAATGTTTTCAGTTTCAAGGAACTGCTTTACCCGTTTTGCTGTGTGACATGGAGCGTTGTCCTGCATGAACACTGCAGGCTGATTGGGTGATGAACGCAGGGAAGGAACCATATGTTGTTGAAGAAGGTTCTGATAAACATTTGCATTCACTCTGCCATGTAGCTGTATAAGAGGCCCAACTCCTGCTGCAGAAAACATGCCCCAAACCATGACACTTCCTCCTCCACTTTTCACTGACTTCTTTACACACTTTGGGTTCAGTCTTTCTCCAGTTTATCGCCGAACATAATGTTTCCCATCGGACCCAAATAAATTAAACTTGCTTTCATCACTGAAGTGAACTTTGGACCAGTTCTCCTCTGTCCACACAACATGCTTAGTCTAGCCTTTTGATTCTTTCTGCTAATGAGAGGTTTGGTCACTGCAGAGTGGGCTTTCAGTCCAAATGCTCTTAAACGTCGAGACACTGTATGACGAGACAGATCCTTACCCTGTTCAGCGCTGAACTGGTGAGCAATTCCAGCTGCAGTGTGGAAACGATTGCCCATTGAGATCTTCTGCAGTATCCTGTCCTCTCTTGTATTTGTCTTCCGTGGACGACCAGACTTCTTGGCGGACTTGAATGAGTTTGTGATGTTGTAAAGATTCAATATTCTTGAAATCACAGATTTGGAATGACCAACTTGTCTTGCTATGGCTGATAGGGTCATCCCTTTGGTCTTCATCTGGACAACCTGCTGCCGGAGGCTTTCAGTCACTTTAGAACGGCCCACCATCTTGCCGAGTCAGTGAAACTGGAAGTTAGGCTGCCAGTTAAATAGGGGTTTACAGATAATCAAGGAAATTAGCACCAGGTACCAGATTAACACCAATAACTGGGAGGTATCTGAAAGTGTTCTCTAATTTTGATCAGTGTGTTTTCTGCAAAATAATGTTTTTTTTTAAATGCCTTAGTTATTTTGTGGAAAAGGTGTTCTGGTAGCATGGTATAGACAGGACAAAAACTCCTTCAACTGTTGAGCAGTGAAGATGACATTATTTCAGAATTGTTCAATTGTTTATAAATTGTTCTCTAATTTTGATCTCCAATGTACATACACATTTGCAAAGATTTCAAACAAACTGCTTTCATGTTGTCATTATGGGGTTTTGTTAGTAGAATGTTGAGGAAAATAATGAATTAAATTTATTTTGGAATAATTCACATAAGTGAACTGCCGTGAATACTTTCTGGATGCACTGTAGCATTTATTGTATTGATTCAATTGCAAAATCGAATCAATTGGCACAAATTAAAGTGATTAAATAAAATGTAATAAATGGAAAAATGTCATTAAATAGTTTACATTTTTTAGACCCAATTTGGGTAATACAGATGTGTATATTAGTGTGTGTAGGTTTTTTTACATTTAATATTTAATTTTCTAAAGATATGTTCTACTTAACCGTTCTACATATTTCAGCAGACTTTAACAAATGTCTGCGATTTTTATTTATTTATTAAATTTATTTATTCATAAATGAATTTTTTACTTCCATCATTCATTCATTCATTCATTCATATGTGGAATTGTCAGGATTTTCTCCCTTTAAGAGAAATTCTTGAAGCTGGACATAAAATGCAAAAGAATTCATATCGTTGGATTGTCGTAAAAACGTTGCCGATAACAGGAAGAGGAAACGATTTCGTACATGGGCAGAAAAAAATTTGGAAAATGAGAGTTTTCTTACATTCACAGTATAAATCGTGTTTCCGGTACGGATCGAGAAGCCACAGTGACACTGCACTTAAATTGTGAGGCGGAGACTAAACAAACTTGTGGTCCACCACTTAATACGTTCCTGAGGGAACTCAGATTGTACACGTGCACCAAACCCGAAAGCCTTCTACTGAGCTTTTCGGTACGAATACCAGTGGTGTGCGGTCAGGGCCAGTAAAGCCTTCTCTGCTGGCCTAAACACTATCAAAAGCACTGACCTACATTTACAACCTAAATTCTAATATTTGTTATATGAAATTTTATTAATTTATTCCCAACAGTTTATTCTCTTCATTTCGTAGCGTTTCTCTCGGCTGCACTGCTTCCAGTACGGGTATGTGGATGTTAGATTTTTTGTCCAATCAGATTTCAGCCTCTATGTGCTGCCATGTCAATCTAATCTGCCCAGGGCCTTCAGAATCAGTACTGCTGGCCTTTTTACCTTAGTCTCTATTAGCAATGAGTCTGTTTCTTTAACCAATCAGATTTCATATTCGCCTCACAGGGCAGGTAGGTGGCCAAGAATAGCGTCAGCCTTTTTCCGTCCTCTGATTGGTTGGTCAGAGGGAAACTGTTACAGCCGAGTTCGACTGGCGAAACACGTGTGTAGCTCTGCACACATTAATACATCTGAGATAGCCTTTTTTATGCCTACGGAGGAAGAGAAATTTATTTGGTCTCGGACATACTTAAAAATACATTTTCCAGAAAAGTTAGACATGGTGAGGAGGTCGGCCAACCCCGAAGCTAGCTAGCGTGTCTCAGCGCGGGAAAGGGTTTGTTCTCCACTTCCAGACCAGTGAATACGAGCGGTACCACTGGATTACAGTCTCTGAGGAGCGCTGCACATTATGAGTCTGTATCTCTGGTGAGTAGGTTGTATTTTATTTACATCAATGTTTTTGTCATGTAATTAGACAAATATTGATTCTGAACTGCTCCAGATGTTGTAGGTGCACAGTTGTGGTTGCAGTGTAGAGGTTTGGAGTCTTAACTGGGTTTCTTGCTTTAGTAAAATGGTTTTCACCCTCCATATGTGAAATGCCTCTCTGTAATACCACGTGTTGTTATATTGCGTTTTTGTATTGTATTGATGGTTTCTATAATTGTGACGTGATAGTGGTGGTATTAAGAGGTGGATTAAGTCGGGTAAGTCCTCGCTGAAGGCCCAGGTACCAAATGCACGAAACACTTGCCTTGACCAGTTCGAAAGGGAAGCGTTCGTGGAAGATGCGGTTGATCTTGGCTCCTCCAGAAAGTTCAATGGTGTCCACTTGATCACCTGATCCCTCGATGCGTTTCTCGAAGTCCACTGCAAACTGCTGCACCATTCTGTAATAAACACACACACACACACACACACACACACACACACACACACACACACA
>JAAIIK010000181.1:230451-246718 GCA_014706435.1 Silurus glanis
ACACACACACACACACACACACACACACACACACACACACACACACACAGACATCCAGCAGCTTAACCACTGAGCTACCATGTACTTCCTGTATAATGGTATGGCTCAATAATGCCTTTGACAGCATCTGTGATCAAATAAAATCCTGGGAAAGTTGTAAGAGCAAGAGTTTTTCACGTGACTCTCTTCACTGTTTCCCTGAGACTCCACTGAACAAACACAATTCGAAGTGTAATGTTATTTTGATTGTCACCAGAAGAACTATGAGGAGGTATCTAAAAGTTTCAAAACTAATGGTGTACCTGGTGCTATTCTGACCATGTGCATTCCTACGTCTGTTTTTTGTTCTAACTTGCTGTTAATGATGAAATTGCAAACGTGAAATCCTGCGTGAAACTGGGCAAATCTGACACAGAGACGATTGACATGACGTACGTTTGACATACGGCGATGCTGCAACGAATCGCTCGAATCGAACTCGTGCATGATGACCGTCGGAGAACAATCCACATGATCTTACTTTCACACCCACCCTACTTTCCGGATTTGGCTCCTGCAGACTTTGCCCAATTTCCGAAGAAGAAGATGAAGATCTGGCACAAAAGTCGCCGTTCTGACACCACTGCGGAGATCCAGCACGTGTAACAGAAGGTGCTCGACACGCTTCGAAAGGAAGACTACCAGAACACATTCCAGAGGAACGCTGGGAGCACTGTATTCCTGTGCAAGGGAACTATTTTGCAGGTGATGGTGGGGAAACATAAATAAAGTACTTTCTTGTAAACAGTGAGAGTCTTGCAACTTTTTGATACCACCTATTTTAACATTTAAAGACCAAGCACAAACAAACTTTGGATAGTTTCGTGGAAGAAATGGCAACCAAAACGATATTCTCTCAAGCAAACTTTAATACCACATATTTAAACCTAACACTATTACAACACCAAGGAGCATAACAGTATTTGGAATATATACAAATATATATCTTCAAGTGCAAACCGGGACAAACTTCAAGATGGAGGACAGAAGTCAAACCAACAATGTCCTCTGTTACTGTCTTCTGTTAAGTTTCTACAGTATCAAGAACTGAGACATTCCCTGATGACACTAAGTTTGAATGGTGATGATATCTAGCCATCCTACAGGGAAGATCTTCACTATCTGGTACCACTGTCTTGCCATACCAATACAAAGAACCCACTGAAGATCTGAGTGCTGACCACCGAAAGCTATCGAGGAGCCACAGCTCTTTGCTAACGGGACTCAAGTCTGAAGTTCTGGGTGTCCACTTTTCCTCATCTTTCTATGTGAAGAGACTGAAGAAAACTCACCTTGCTCCACAGACCATCGTGAACTTCTACTACACCTGGATGCTAACCACAGTTGAACTGAATTTATTTGATTTACTTTACGTATTACTATATACAGGATTCAATCGCCACAAAGCATCATGGGAGTGCCAGTGGTTAGCAAGGACGACATTCTGTATTTATTGTAAACTGTGCATTGTAAACATATGTGAATGGTGGTGAGGTGTGTGGTGTTGTGAGGAACTGACTGCAGCAGGGCTTTAGTCTTGCGTGATGGATCGTCAGGTCTGAAGTGGCGGTATTCCTCTGCCTCTTTGTCCAGAGCGAGAAGCTGAGATTGAAGTTTACTCCGAAACGCCGGCAGCGTGTCGCGGATGTGATTGGTCAGTTGCTGCGAAGATACAAATCCAGGCTCATGCGCTGAACAATGAGGTTTTCACTTCACTATTGTTTCCAGTTAACATGGCACAGCGCCACCGAGTGGTCAGAAGGAGATCGGATCATTTTAGAGTCTATTATGCAATATTATAGCAATATTATAATCTTAATATGCTCATTCAAGGAGGCTTGAACGGCAGACGCTGGGCATAAACCTATAATTGCATTCTGTAAGATGTAAGATGGTAATAGAAGGAGTCTCCAGTGTCAGCGCATTGTAACAGTCTGACCTATATACGTCTTCACGAGGTTTTGCGGTTTCTCAACACTTTCATAACCATGTTGTGAGGTTCAAGTGCTACCTGGTTGAGGGCTTTTTGCAGGTAAGGTGTACCCATGTTGTCCGCCAGGTGTCTGTATGAAGGATGGGACAGGAAGAACTTCCTCTCTGCAGCCAGAGCCGCTTTAATGTCCTTCTTTCCCTCAATGTCCTTCTGACTGCGGTTCACCACCCCGATATAACCTGGCAACCAGGGTAAGGAACAGAACAGCATGGCAGATCAGTGTGGCACGAGGAACAGAGGTGGGAAACGTTGTTGTTGATGCTAACAGGGAACTCAGCCTGTTGCTCAGATATATAAAAACTATATATATATAATATAAACGTATGTAATTTTTTTGCCTAATAGTTTTACTGAGTATTAAAGATTTCAGCAATTTTTACTCTCTACTCAACTACATTTTGATTCAGTAGATGGACTTTTTACTCCACTCCATTTTAATAGACAGTGAGCGTTAACAATTACATTTTGCACCTCTATTGAAGATGTCACTAAGGTTTAACACTCCCCTGCCCACATCTGCTGCTTGTGAGCGCCTTTTTAGCACCGCTGGCTTCATGTTCAGTCTAAATTCCAAAACCTTTGAGAAGCAGCTAAACTTAAATAAAAATACTGCCCTTCTCTGAGACTGAGAGTTGCGTCAGATCACGGTCATGATGAATATTTGGTTTGACTTTATCTTAAACCATTTAATTTCATTTTATTTGTCCATTGCAAAAAGCATTAACAGCAAAATCATACAGATGTGAATTCCAATGATATTAAGTTAGATTAGATTCAACTCAAGTCCAGAGACAATGGAATGTGGTTAGCCTCTAACTAAAACTTTCTTTCGGCTTCTCCCGTTAGGGGTCGCCACAGCGGACCATCCGCATGTTTGATTTAGCACGTTTTTACGCTGGATGCCCTTCCTAACGCAACCCTCCCCATTTATCCGGGCTTGGGACCGGCACTAAGGCTTGTGCAACCCTAATGGCTGGGGTTGGTTCCCTGAACTCGGGCTGCAGCAGTGAGAGCGCCTCATCCTAACCACTAGACCACCAGGGAACCCTGGTTAGCATCTAACTTGAAGTTCAAATATCTTCTAGCCGTCACAATTTGTCAAACTCAAACAAACTCAAAAAAATGTTCACTTGCTGCCTCATAAATAAATCCACCCACTAACAGGTGCTATGATGAAGAGATGATCAGTTATTTACTTCACAGGTCATTATGTTTTAATGTCATAATGTTATGCCTGACCGGTGTATATAGAGATGCATTGTGTAGGAAAATGTGGTGAAAAATTGTATGGGGTATAATGCAGGTAGCCTGATAGTGAAAATATTATGTAACATAATAATGTACAATACATTTCAGCGTTTGGGGTCATAATGGTGTACACTTCAGCGTCTAATGAGTCTAAAGTGACGTTTTAAGACGTCCTGTTGAAACGTGGTTGAAGTCAGAGGTGCTTAATGTAAAATATTATTGTTTTTAAGACACAGCAGCATATTTTTAGATGACAATTTTCCATTATTAAAGATTAGTAAAATAGTATCTTTGTCTTTGACCGACGAAGTCAAGATTCTTTATTAATATGCACCATGCGAGATATCACCCAAAGTGATTCTCAGGCTGCTGTAAATCACACCGAAGGTGTTAAATGAATTCATTTGCCTTGACTCGGCTCTATGTTTGTAGAAACCCAATCATCAAGCCCATCTCCAAGTGATTTCCGAGTGAACTCTTACTGCCATGTATGTTATTGTAGGGATTCCCAAAATTCCATAATCATTATCAGCAAATGTCTTTCAGCCCAGGTTCAAGTTGCTTGTGGTTTCGATGTGGTTTTTTTTGTTGTTGTTAATATTAACGTGACCTTTATAGTAGAAAAAAAGAAGACACAATACAGATACTTACAACAGAAGGAGTGAATCCAGGAAGGGGACGATATTGTGTTGCATTAGAACATAATTCCAGCTCAATCCTAAACCAAAATTATGCTAGCAAATAAATATCTTGGTCCTACCCCTCCGTAAGGGAAGCAGCTTGTTCTCCAGAACATCTCGAGCATCAGTGCCTTCATCCATCAGGTCCAGTTTAGTGATTACGCCAATTGTTCTCAGACCTACAGCAGGAAAAGTCACAGGGTAGGAACAATCTCACAATATCTCACGGGTACAGCAGATGGCAAGGTTTAAAGTCAAATACTATTGGCTTAATGTTTGGTTTTTTTCCACAGGAATGCAAAAAAAAAGAATGAACCTAGCTGTTTTCGGTTGTACTTGCCTCTAAGATTGGCAGGTTTTTAGACCCAGTGCTCTATAGCAAGAGATCTTCCACTCCAACCCATTGAAAGCATACTGTATGTTCATTAACCTTAGATTCATATTGGCTTTTTCCAAACATCCCATTTCCTATTTAATCCCCATTTGCTGTTATAATCCCCATATGCAGACCTCCAGAAGATGTTCCACTAGATTTAATGGAGATTTAAGATTTGTCCTTCAGACACAGGGGTGTTAGTAAAGTCAGGTACTGATGTAGGTGATGTGAGGAGGCCTGGGGTGCAGTCAGTGTTTACATTCATCATGTTCATAAGGGTTGATGTCAGAGCCCAACAGCAGGAGATCTTCCAAACCGATTGCAATGGAGCTGGCATTGTGATGCTGGAACAGTCTTGGGTCTTCTAGTTCAAGTCTTCTTCTTTCGGCTGCTCCCATTAGGGGTCGCCACAGCGGATCATCCGTCTCCATACCACCCTGTCCTCTACATCTGCCTCTTTCACACCAACTACCTGCATGTCTTCCTTCACCACATACATGAACCTCCTCCTTGGCCTTCCTCTTTTCCTCCTTCCTGGTGGCTCCATCCTCAGCATTCTTCTACCAATATAACTCATGTCCCTCCTCTGCACTTGTCCGAACCATCTCAATCTCGCCTCCCTCACCTTGTCACCAAAACGTCCTACATGGGCTGTCCCTCTAATAAACTTATTTCTAACCTTGTCCATCCTCGTCACTCCCAATGAAAACCTTAACATCTTCAGCTCTGCTACCTCCAGCTCTGCCTCCTGTCTTTTACAGGGTCTTCTAGTTCAAGATGAAGGCAAAATTTCATGCTACTACAGCCAAAGACGTCTTATACAATTGTGTGCCTCCAGATTTTAGGGAAGAACCACATATGGATGGTAAAGCCATGTGTCCCAATACTTTTGTAAGTACAGTAAAAAGCAGAGAAGGTCCGCATACTGAATCACCTTCTTGAGAAGAGAGAGATCAAAGGAAGTCCAAGTTGACAGGAAGGATATAGTAACTCATATAAACACTCTTTACAACCATGGTGAGCAGAAATCACAACAAGATGAATAAATCAACTGCTAAACCACCTGTAACCTCAAATTCCTGACTGACAACAGTGGAACTTGATGTGGTGTTCTTTTGTTATACCCCATCCACCTCAAGGTTTCACATGTCATGTCTTCTGAGATACAGAGTGATAATAGGACTTACTTTATCCTTCCTGTCGGCTCAGACCAGTCTGGCCATGCTCCTCTGATCACCCTCACAGGTCCTGTAGACACCCGAAGCTGTTGTGTGTGAAACTCCCAGGAGATCAGAAGTTTCTGAAATACTCAAACCAGCTTATGAAGCTCATGTTGTGTAACTGCATGACCTTTTTTGTTGCATTCTGCTGCAACCACAAGAAGTGTTTCGAAATAAAGTAGACCATGATTTTAAATAGATAAATGTAAATTTTTAAGGGGGAACTCAAGGAAGTGTCTTTAAACACATGCCTTTAAACCCACCAACAATCAGGGATAGAAAATTCATACCGAAAAAAGCAACAGCCTTGTATTTCTTTATTCCCAAATGCAATATGATGTAACATATAAGCCAAAGACGATTTAAAAATAGAAAATAAAAACATTGCCTTATTTGTTGTATCCAGTGTCGTGTATTTCACCCCCCAGGTTTTCAGTGATGACCTGCCTGAATCAACCCCCCTCTTAATCCCATCATTATGACGCCACGTCTATAAATACCATCAGTATTATAGAGAAACGCAGTAGAACAGATCGCTGCATCACACACAGGAATCTCATACAGTGAGAACGAAACCCAATTGAAATGAACACCCAAATGAACACAATTCAACACGTCTCCTTTCACTGTAGCCGCAGCTGCACCTCAAGCATACATCATCTCTAGCAGAAGCGTCGATATTTACCTCAGAAAATGAGGTCAAGTTGTGTGTTTTTGTGTCAATTCTACAGGAAAGAAAAAAGAGATCTGCCAAAATATGAACGGTTCATGTAAAAGCTGAACTGTTTGGGTCGACCTTCCCTCACGATGTCCATCTTTTCTTGAAAAGTCCGTCTTGTAAATGTGCTTGTAAGCGTATCTGTGACCAAACCGATTTCTTCTCCTCTGTCAGCCGTTGTGGAATGAAAAAAAAAAACAGCTATGAAATCCACACGAGTATATATTTGAGCTCGTGCAGTTCGCTACAGATGCAGGTCTGCGAGCTCTGAATAGTGCTCTCTCTGACCGTCCGATCAACACGTCTCCTATTATTGTTAGTTTTATTTCACTCTCAGGAAGATAAAAGAGAAAATAGCACTTGATCCAGCACAGGGTATTATTTTGCCTACTATTTCCATATACTTTGACAGATACCCAGTTTAACGTAGCCATGAGATACAAGGTCCAGGTCCTAAAAATGTGTGTGTGTGTGGGATGCAAGAGATATTCTTACTTGATGTGATGGCTGTACAAAAAGGAAAACTGAATAAATGCTGACTCCCTCAAATCACTCGCGCCCACTAGTGAATCCCGTAGCGCAATATTTATGGTTTTAATATTGGCCTCTCGAATTCCAGCGTGCTTTGGGGTGTTTGTGTATATATATATATATATATATATATATATAGTGGGGGAGTGGTAGCTTTGTATTTAAGGCATTGGACTTTGAATCTGAAGGTGGTGACTAAATCCCAGGCACACCAAGCTGCCATTCCTGGGCCCCTGAGCAAGGCCCCTAACCCCATAGCTGCTCATTTGTATGTATGAGATAAATGCAAGTCGCTGTGGATAAGGGAGTCTGCAGAATGTCTTAAATATAAAAAGCTTTATAATACTGTATTATATTGGATTTTACTGTAAAGACTTAATTATTGATCTAAAAGTCTTTATTTTCTTCTTCTTACAATTATTAATAGTAGTATCAGTATTATATGATTTATATTGTGTACTTAAATTTTTTTTACTGTTGTGTACAGTTGATACTCATGGTGTTCTGTGTGACTGGACTTGAAAACACCAGCATGCTACGTTCATGTGTGTTTTGGGTCACTCTGTTTTTGTACTTTTTGCACTTTTTTCTCTACAGTAAACTGATCGATTACGTTACACTTGTAAGTTTAACACACTGCTCCATCAGACAGTAACGGTTTAAAAACATTACAGAAACTATGATGTTACTTGCCAACTCAAGTAACTTCTGACTAGCTCTTTGATATGTTTTAGAATAAAGATGTGCACAATTTCTACAAAAATGAATGCAGTCCCTTGACTAGTGTGAAAAAATGATCCTTTAAAGGGGATCCTGTGACTGTACTGTATATAGAGTGAGAAGAGCAGAGAGTCTGCTAAGAGAGAGAGAGAGAGAGAGATTAAGAGAACAGTCTGAGTAGAGAGGAAGGATATAGTAAGTCAAATAATCGCTCTTTACAACCGTGGTGAACAGAAAACACAACTCACACTGTTGCATGTTGACCTGTTGCAATTCATATAAATAAAATAACACAAATGTAAATTCAATAACAAAGTTAAAATGGCAAGTAAAGGCAACAAATGGAGAATTTGCAATAGCAGTCTACTTGTTGTGGGATTTGAACTCAACACCTTCTGATCAGCATCCGTCATGCTAACCACTAAACTATCTATCTATCTATCTATCTATCTATCTATCTATCTATCTATCTATCTATCCATCCATCCATCCATCCATCCATCCATCCATCCATCTGTAAGTCCTCAGCTACCACTTCCCAATTTAATGAAATAATGCTGGCAAAACCCATCCATCACATAAAAAAAAAAAAAAAAAAAAAGAAAAGAAAAATTCAGATGATTTATTCATAGTCCAAGCCATGGCCTGTTCATGACCCTCAAGTATGGAAGCCACCTCAAAGTCTGAACATATATTCTTCTGACACATTAATTACTTTTGACAAATCACCTCCTGCTCATCGAGGATTTACCACATATTCATCCAGTCTGGTTATTTTCCTCCGATCTCTATAATCAACAAGATGTTTCAGGCTGTAGACAATCTGCTTATAGGATGTGTTTGAGTACAAAAAAGCTCTGGTTGCCTCTGCCAAGATAACAGCTCTGACTTGCCCAATGATTGATGACCATTCCTTCATAAAGAATCTCTCTAGATCTTTCACATTTCAGGATCCCAGCTGGTGGACTCAGTTTCAGTCCACATTAGGTTTTCTATGAGGTTCAAATCATGCCACAGTGGCCCCCAACCTTTTTTGCGCCACGGACCGGTTTAATGTCGGACAATATTTTCACGGACCGACCTTTAAGGTGTAAATACACGGATAAATACAACAAAATAGAATGATACGACCATAAAAACCGGTATTTTCTAAATATAATAATAAACGTGAATCCACTGTGTTGTTGTTTGTTCATTTTGCTCGCTTGGGGGTTTGAATTTAGCGGTAATGTATTATGTGTTAGCGGCCGGAGCCCCTTTAAGAAGGTAGTGGATGGAGGTAAGACATGTGACTGAGGCATCATGACATGCATCAAGAGTGAGTCATAGACAGATGTGGAGGAGAGAATCCGGTCATTTTCCAAAATAAAACATCATTCAGAATCAGATAATAAATAAAACGGAAATAATATGTTATGTATTCTATCTGTGCGGTACCAATTGGCTCGGGGGTTGGGGACCACTGATGTAACTGATCTCCATTAAAGATTGTCTCCATAAACTCTATAATCACCAAAGATAAAATGTACAACCTTCTTTTGAGAGTGGTTTTCCCTTCGCTTGAACTAGGAGACCCAAACCTGTTCCAGCATGACGCTGCCCCTGTGCACAACGCCAGCTCCATGATGATATGCTTTATATAGGTTTGGAGTGGAAGATCTCCTGCTATAGAGCTCCAACATTATTAAGGGACATTGGAACAATTACTGCACCCCAGGCCTCCTCATCTCATCTACATCAATATCTGATTTTACTACCACTCTTGAAGCTGAATAGGAAATCACAAATCTCCTCAAGCACACTCCAAAATCTAGTGAAATATCTTCTGTAGGTGTGCATATGCAAATTATAACAGCAAATATGGAATGGGATGCCATATGAATCTAATGATCAGGTGTCCACAAACGTTGTGCTGGACCTTCAGCCGAACATCGCCACGTTAATAGCGTACATCACTATATCCGGAGCTGTCTCACCCTGAGGATCCACGTCCTTGGCCAGTTTAAGGGCGTCGGAGTTGGCCAGGTCGGTGTTGGCGGGTGTGACGGCGAGGATGAGGCAGCTCTCTCGGGTTATGAACTGCATGATCATGTCACGGATCTGCTGCTCGATGTCTGGAGGCTGGTCTCCCACCGGCACCTTGGTGATCCCCGGTAGGTCGATCAGAGTCAGGTTCAACACTGAACAAAGGAGAGAATATCATTAATATTGTTCATTACCAGGTAGGTTTATTTGAACCAGTTCTGGATACATGATGTGTAAGACAAAGAAATACTGGATGTAATGAATAAATAAATACATAAATAAATAAATAAATAGCATTATACAGTAAAAATCGCATTGTCGTAAAATATTCTGACTGCTACTGTTACTTTAATGAAATTTTACTCAAGTACAAGTTATCAGTCTAAAAATCTACTCAAGTAAAAGTAAAAAGTAGCTCATTTAAAATTTTCCCGAAAAGGACAATGAGATATAAATCACAAAACTAGTTCTTAAGTGAAATAACACCTTTGCCAATTGAAGTGCAATAACAAAAAAATGTATAAAATAACAAAACACTACAGTTCATGACTCAAGTATGTTGTGAGTTATGAAGTTTCACAGCAAAAACAAAATCCTGTTTTAATTTCATTTATGATCATTGTCTTTTTGCGTCTCCATTCCAGTCTTTCTTGTGAGTTTAGCACGTTTGTTCTTCACCCATCAATAAATTATGCGGTGGTTTCCGGGGCGTGAATTTTTCCCCCTTGCATTATTTTTGTTATGAATTTTTCACGGATACAATTCAAGATGTAGTTAAGAACAATACTTCGAAAAAAGCATACTTCATTAAAACTAAAATTACAGACTTTAAAAACCTATTTAAAAAGTAAAAGTGCACAAAAAAAAAACAACTCAATTACATATGGTGTAACGGTACACGTTCAGGGCTTCTGGTTCATGGTGTACACGTGTACCGAATGCAAACCTTTTTACGTACGGAACAGAGTTAAAATCCGAGTTCCCTCAGGAACGTTTTAAGTGGCAAATCACAAGTGTGTTTGGTCTCCACCTCGCCCTTTCAGCGCATTTTTCAAAATGATTATGAAACTTGAAAACATACACAACAATGCCAGGGGTATAAAAAAATGAACTAGAGTTAGCGCAGTGTCACTGTAGCTACTCACTCAGTACCTGAAATACGATTTGTAGTGTGCATGCAGGCAAACGCTAAAGAATCTAAAGACCCAAATGGGGTCTAACAAATGTAACCCATTTAATAAATTTTTTCCATTTATTAAATTTTATTAAATCAATATAATTTGTGCCAATTTAATTGATTACTCATCTTAATCAATCGAAGAAGTTGTTGAGTTGATGGTTAATGCAGTGTTGAGATGTACAATTTGTATATTAGGAAATGAAACCTTTTCACTAACGTGTCTAGGTGTCGAGGACTTGTGTATGTACGTTCAATATGACTCAAATATTCAAATAGTGTTCAAATCAGATACTCGAAGACTTTTACTCAAGTCAAATCGAAATTGCTGAATTTTAACTTAAGTTACAGTAAGGTGTCTATGCTTTTTTTTCAAGTACAGTTTTCAGGTACTTTTTATACCTCTGCCACAATACTATGTATAATATAAATGGCAGTGAAGTGTGTACAGAATGTAACGTACCATGTGGGGAACACACCCTTAGGTTAATAGGAACCGGAGAAATGCCCTTATTGGCTCCAGTGACTCGATCCGTCTCGGCCTCGATCTCCTGCCGCACCTCATCGAAATCCGTGAACTTCTTTCCTTTGCAGTGGAGAAACTCGGCAAATTCTGCAAATCACACACAATGGCAAATACTCTTTTTTTTATTTTTCACACGATTCCTTTTTTTGTGCGTAACTGAACGCCCCTTGCAATGCATTGCTTTCTTTAACACAAAAGCCCTTCTCAGTGCATTTCTTTTTTAGCCTTTAGGGAAATTCGTTTTAATTGCTTTTTGAGGGCGTCCTACATTCATCAGCTCAAGCTGATTTTGCTCGAGAGTTAACACACACACACACACACACACACACACACACACAGTAAAGCTGCATTTTTATAATGGACGCTCAAACTGCTTACTGGACATGTATAATTTTTTATAATTAAAAGAAGCAGACTTAAAATGTTTTACCATTCAGACAGTGTAAAGAGATTTACTTACATTGAATTCAAAACTTTAGCATTACTTTCCATTAAACCACGTGATTGTCAAACACTTAAATGCAGCCACAATACAGTGAAATATTTGTATCGGTCTGTATATGCATTATGAAATCTATGAAAGGCTGATTAATGTTAATTAATTGATAGGCAGGAAGTCCTAAGAATATTTTTTTCTTTCTTGTTTTATTTCAATCTCAACATAACAAAAGTTGTTTTCTCATGATCTCGACATAACAAAAGTTGTTTTCTCGTAATCTCAACATAACAAAAGCTGTTTTTTTTCCATTATCTCAACATAAAAGTTGTTTCTCGTGATCTCAAAATAACAAAAGTTGTTTTCTTGTTATCACGACTTAATTTTATTGTAATCTCAACATAACAAAAGTTGTTTTTTTTTCATTATCTCAACATAAAAGTTGTCTTCTCGTGATCTCAACATAACAAAAGATGTTTTCTCATGATCTCGACATAACAAAAGTTGTTTTCTCGTGATCTCGACATAACAAAAGTTGTTTTCTCCTGATCTCAACATAACAAAAGTTGTTTTCTCGTGATCTCGACATAACAAAAGTTGTTTTCTTGTTATCAGGACTTAATTTTATTGTAATCTCAACATAACAAAAGTTGGTTTTTTTTCATTATCTCAACATAAAAGTTGTTTTCTCGTGATCTCAACATAACAAAAGATGTTTTCTCGTATTCACGACTTAATTTCATTATAATCACAACATAACAAAAGTTGTTTTTTTTTCATTATCTCAAAATAAGTTGTTTTCTCATGATCTCGACAAAAAAGTTATTTTCTGGTGATCTTGACATAACAAAAATTGTTTTCTCGTTATCATGATGATAAAGACCTGACAGTCTTCTTCTCAAGTGTCAGACACTTATGTGTAAGTTGTCCATCACTCACAGACACAGATTTCAGTTTGAGTGAGTCCCAGATCAAAGTCAAATCTAATGCGATCATCCATGATTCTGTGATCATGCTGCCTCTGGAACATGAACTCATTCCTGAATACACAGAAAAATTAAGTACTGATCACGAGGAAACAATGTTTGTTATGTCGAGATCACAAGAAAATTAAGTCGTGATGACGAGAAAACAACTTTTGCTATGGCGAGAATATTGTCGAGATGTTTGGGTCTCCTGTAGGATAATGAGAGGAGATACACTACATGGACAAAAGTATTGGGACTCTTTCAACCATATGTTTTTCTTTCCAAAACTGTTACCAGATCTGAAACTTTTCCAAAATCAGGAGATGAATTCGACAAGAAAACATTAAAATCGGTTCTGGAAACTTGTCAATTCATGTCATGATAAAGGCAGCGAGCACTGTTACACTGTACTGTAACTGCACAGACACTGACTCGGCCTCATTTTATAAGAATTTTCCAGAACATTTTCCATGATAACTTTCAGCGAAGGTCATCTCAGAATGATTTTGATCTACTGGCCTACAACCAGGCTTTGTATGACCTGCTTCCATGTGCAATGGATATAAAAAGTCTTCCAACAAAGAAATCCAGTGAAAGACTGCATAAGTCTAAGCACCCATGCCAATTAGTCACATCTAGACTTTGGAATTTTATACCTAAAATAACTTCACATTCATTCAAATTGTGACCTGTGTCCACCTCTTATTAGATGGTTCCACAGGTTTTTGATGGGATCGAGGTCTGGTTTCTGGCTGGGCCATTCCTGGACTTTGATTATCCATGTTTTTGTTGATTTTGATGTGTGCTTTGGGTAATTGAATTTTTGCTTTTTGACCAAGGATTTGTGCCAAATTTTATTTTATACGGATGTGTAGACTTTTAATATTCCACTGTATTTCTAAAAATCAATAATAATATTTGTGAATCAAATGAATGAAACAATCCAAGCTAGCCTGCGAAGGAAGCAATACTTCTACCACTGTAACATCGTATCACTGTAATCACTCGTATGTTTTTATTCTTAATATAAAAATGAACTGAATCAATATATCGACATGGTGATGTGGACTTGTATGATAGACCACCAGGGAACCTTGACCTTTTCAATGCAATATGGACAAATATTTAGATTATTTTTTGCTGGAATCAACACTAGACACACTTATGGTTAGTCAGGTATACATGCTTCCTTATGGTTTGTGCTTCTTTTTGAAGATCCCATTCCACATTTAATCACTAACTGTTCTAATAAGCTCCTCTCTTCTAGGAAGATGTTCCACAAAGTCCAGGTACTGGTGTAGGTGAGCTGAGGAGGCCTGGGGTGCAGTCAGTATTCACATTCATTTCAATAGAGATAGAGCTCAATAACAGAAGATCTTCCACATCGTCATCTTCATTCATGAAGCTGGCTTTGGGCTTGATTGTCATGCTGGAACGGGTCTCTGAGTTCATGTAAAGGGAAAATTTCTTGCTATAGCATCCAGAGCATTGTGCCTCCAATTTTTTCTTTATAGAAGAACAGCATTTATTTGTCACATATACATTACAGCACAGTGAAATACTTTTCTGCGCATGACCCAACTTGTTTGAAAGCCGGGGTCATAACGGGTTAAGGGCCTCGTTTATGGGCCCAAGAGTGGCAGCTTGGCGATATCAGGCTTGTGTTAAAGACTACTTCCATTCCGCAAAATCACCTATTACTGGCATTTCAACTTTTGGCCGTCGACTATATTAATATAGTCCCACCCCTGACACTTGACTGACAGACAAGGCATCGGAAATACAAAGGATTCGCGATTCCCTTTGAGTTTTGGGAGGCTACATACGCCACGCTGAGAAAGTGAGGAAGCAGACGTGGTAATTAATATTGCTATTTAAATATGACACAGGAAATACAGCTGCAAGTGGACTTTGCGTTTGCATTTTGAAATTTGCCGAAAACCAGACGCAAACGTTGATGCTTTACAAAAATTTTTTGCAATTGCAAATACAAATTTGCAATTCCTTTTGAAACTTATCTGGAATATCCTTCCATATAATTCCTGATCTGATCTGATGAGCTTTTATATTCTAAGTTTCAAAAGTATTGGAACGGCAATCTTTTTGCTACACGCTGAACAGTAAAAGCGGTGGGTTGTGTGTACTACAGAAGTGTGTGTGTGTGTGTGTGTGTGTGTGTGTGTGTGTGTTAACGAAGGTCAGCCTGCTCACCTGTGATAGAGTTGATGAGCTGCAGCACCAGGGGCCTGCGAGTGACGATGCCAGAGCCTCGGGGAAGAAAATCCCTTAGAAGAAAAGAAAAGAATAGAAAAGGAATGAGAAAGAAAGAAAGAAAGAAAGAAAGAAAGAAAGAAAGAAAGAAAGAGTAATTAGCTGAGATAAAAAAGCACCAGGTGATGTGTGATGTTCTGGAGAGATAGAGTGATAGAGGAGCGTCACTGTGAAGGAGGGTAAGGATTAGGATCAGGGTCTGTGGTTTGTGGGAGGAGTCTTACATTATAGCATGTTGTATAAAAAGGATTTCGGAGATTAAATTCAGCTACGATTTTACGCTTCATCTGTGACATGACGATCAGTCGATCAGTAAAAGAAAGAAAGAAAGAAAGAAAGAAAGAAAGAAAGAAAGAAAGAAAGAAAGAAAGAAAGAAAGAAAATATAAGGAAGGAAGGAAGAAAGAAAGGAAGGAAAGAAGGACAGCAATAGAAGGAAGGAAGGAAGGAATAGAAAGCAATAGAACAGCAATAGAAAGAAGAATCAAATAAATGAGAGCAATAGAAAGAAAAAATTAATGAAGGAAGGAAGGAAGGAAGGAAGGAAGGAAGGAAGGAAGGAAGAACAGCAATATAAAGAAGAAAGGAATAAAGGACAGCAATAGAAAGAAAAAAGGAAGGAAGGAAGGAAGGAAGGAAGGAAAGAAGGACAGCAATAGAAAGAAGAAAGGAAGGAAGGAAGGAAGGACAGCAATAGAAAGAAGGAAGGAAGGAAGGAAGGAAGGAAGGAAGGACAGCAATAGAAAGAAGAAAGGAAGGAAGGAAGGAAGGAAGGAAGGAAGGAAGGAAGGAAGGAAAAAAGGACAGCAATAGAAAGAAGAAAGGAAGGAAGGAAGGAAGGACAGACGAAGGACAGTAATAGAAAGAAGAATCGAATAAATGAGAGCAATAGAAAGAAGGAAGGAAGGAAGGAAGGAAGGAAAGAAGGAAGGAAGGAAGGAAGGAAGGAAGGAAAAAAGGACAGCAATAGAAAGAAGAAAGGAAGGAAGGAAGGAAGGACAGACGGAAGGACAGTAATAGAAAGAAGAATCGAATAAATGAGAGCAATAGAAAGAAGAAAGGAAGGAAGGAAGGAAGGAAGGATAGAAATAGAAACTACAGTAGGTGTGTTTATAGTGAGTTTATAAGTGAGAACAGGAGCGAAGTTGTAACAGTAAATGTATGATTTCTGAACATTGTGTTTTATCTCCTATACAGTGATATAAAGAAAGGAAATAGAGCTTCTCTCTCTTTTTCTTTCTCTTACACACACAGGCTTCTGTGGGATTTGAGAGTGTGGGATTTGTCTATTCAGTGTGTGTGTGTGTGTGTGTGTGTGTGTGTGTGTGTGTGTGTGTGTG
>JAAIIK010000181.1:250228-258885 GCA_014706435.1 Silurus glanis
GGCCGAAGGAGGAGAAGGAGAGGAGGAAGACGTCTACAGAGACGGCAGGAAAAGGAGCAGTGTAGGAGAGTGGAGGTTCGGGTTGGTACTTTAAATGTTGGTACTATGACGGGTAAAGGGAGAGAGATAGCTGATATGATGGAGAGGAGAAAGGTAGATATGTTGTGTGTTCAGGAGACCAAGTGGAAAGGGAGTAAGGCCAGGAACATTGGAGGTGGGTTCAAACTGTTCTATCATGGTGTGGATGGAAAGAGAAATGGTGTAGGGGTGATTCTGAAAGAAGAGTACAGTAAGAGTGTAGTGGAGGTGAAGAGAGTTTCTGATAGGGTGATGTACGTGAAGCTGGAAGTTGAAGGGATGATGATAAATGTCATCAGTGCCTATGCTCCACAAGTTGGCTGTGAGATGGAGGAGAAGGAAAGATTCTGGAGTGAATTAGATGAAGTGGTAGATGGTGTACCTAGGAAAGAACGATTGGTGATTGGGGCAGACTTTAATGGGCATGTTGGTGAAGGGAACAGAGGTGATGAGGAGGTGATGGGTAGGTATGGCCTTAAGGAGAGGAATGTGGAAGGGCAGATGGTGGTAGATTTTGCTAAAAGGATGGAAATGGCAGTGGTGAACACTTATTTTAAGAAGAAGGAGGATCATAGGGTGACGTATAAGAGTGGAGGAAGGTGCACACAGGTGGACTATGTTCTATGCAGGAGATGCAACCTGAAGGAGATTGGAGACTGTAAGGTGTTGGCAGGGGACAGTGTAGCTAGACAGCATCGGATGGTGGTCTGTAGGATGGTTTTGGAGGCGAAGAAGAAGAGGAGGAGAGTGAGGACTGAAAGAAGAATAAGATGGTGGAAACTGAAGGAGGAAGACTGTAGTGTGAGGTTCAGGGAAGAGGTCAGACAGAGGCTCGGTGGTGGTGAAGAGGTGTTGGGTGATTGGGAAACTACTGCAGGAGTGATGAGGGAGGCAGCTAGAAAAGTACTTGGTGTGACATCTGGAAATAGAAAGGAAGACAAGGAGACGTGGTGGTGGAATGAGGAAGTGCAGGAGAGCATAAGGAGAAAGAGGTTGGCAAAACAGAAGTGGGATAGACAGAGTGATGAGAAAAGTAGGCAGGAGTACAAGGAGATGCGGCAGCAGGTAAAGAGGGATGTGGCGAAAGCCAAGGAGAAGGCATATGAGGAGCTGTATGAGAGGTTGGACACTAAGGAAGGAGAAAAGGATTTATACCGATTGGCCAGGCAGAGGGACCGAGCTGGGAAGGATGTGTTGCAAGTTAGAGCAATAAAGGATGGAGAGGGAAATGTGTTGACTAGTGAGGAGAGTGTGTTGAGAAGGTGGAGGGAATATTTTGAGCAGCTGATGAATGAGGAAAATCAGAGAGAGAGAAGGTTGGATGATGTGGAGTTGGTAAAGCAGGATGTAGATAGGATTAGTAAGGAGGAAGTGAGAGCAGCGATTAAGAGGATGAAGAGTGGAAAGTCGGTTGGACCAGATGACATACCTGTAGAAGCATGGAGATGTTTAGGAGAGCTGGCAGTGGAGTTTTTAACCAGATTGTTTAACAAGATTCTGGAAGGTGGGAGGATGCCTGAGGAATGGAGAAGGAGTGTGCTGGTACCGATCTTTAAGCATAAGGGAGATGTGCAGACCTGCAGTAACTACAGGGGAATTAAGTTGATCAGTCACACCATGAAGTTATGGGAAAGAGTAGTGGAAGCCAGGCTGAGAGAAGAGGTGACCATCTGTGAGCAACAGTATGGTTTCATGCCGAGGAAGAGCACCACAGATGCCTTATTTGCTTTGAGGATGTTGATGGAGAAGTATAGAGAAGGACAGAAGGAATTGCATTGTGTATTTGTGGATTTAGAGAAAGCGTACGACAGAGTGCTGAGAGAGGAGCTGTGGTACTGTATGAGGAAGTCAGGTGTGTCAGAGAAGTATGTGAGGGTGGTGCAGGACATGTATGAGGACAGTGTGACAGCAGTGAAGTGTGCAGTAGGAACCACAGAGTGGTTCAGGGTGAGGGTTGGACTACATCAAGGATCGGCCCTGAGCCCTTTCCTGTTTGCAGTGGTGATGGACAGGTTGACGGACGAGGTCAGACAGGAGTCTCCATGGACTATGATGTTTGCGGATGATATTGTGATTTGTGGTGAGAGTAGTGAGCAGGTTGAGAAGAGCCTGGAGAGGTGGAGATGTGCGCTGGAGAGAAGGGGAATGAAAGTCAGTAGGAGTAAGACAGAGTACATGTGTGTGAATGAGAGGGAGGGCAGTGGAGTGGTGCGGTTGCAGGGAGAAGAGGTGGAGAAGGTGGAGGAGTTCAGGTACCTGGGGTCAACAGTGCAAAGTAATGGAGAGTGTGTTAGGGAAGTAAAGAAAAGAGTGCAGGCAGGGTGGAGTGGGTGGAGAAGAGTGACAGGAGTGATTTGTGATAGTAGGGTATCTGCAAGAATGAAAGGGAAAGTTTATAGGACTGTGGTGAGACCTGCGATGTTGTATGGATTAGAGACCGTGGCATTGAGTAAAAGACAGGAGGTGGAGCTGGAGGTAGCAGAGCTGAAGATGTTAAGGTTTTCGTTGGGAGTGACGAGGATGGACAGGATTAGAAATGAGTTTATTAGAGGGACAGCACATGTAGGATGTTTTGCTGACAAGGTGAGGGAGGCGAGATTGAGATGGTTTGGTCATGTGCAGAGGAGGGACATGAATTATATTGGTAGAAGAATGCTGAGGATGGAGCCACCAGGTAGGAGGAAAAGAGGAAGACCAAGGAGGAGGTTCATGGATGTGGTGAGGGAAGACATGCAGGTAGTTGGTGTGAAAGAGGCAGATGTAGAGGACAGGGTGGTATGGAGACGGATGATCCGCTGTGGCGACCCCTAATGGGAGCAGCCGAAAGAAGAAGAAGAAGAAGAAGAAGATTATTATTATTATTATTATTATTATTATTATTATTATTCCTTCTGATGTCATTAGTGTCGAAAACATGCTGTAAAAGTGCCCTCTAGGGTGCCCCCACTAAATAAAATGGCATAAAATGCCTTCCAGGGTGCTGCTATGAAATAGAATATGCTAACATGCTAGCTAGAGTGTCCACACAGTAAAGAAATAGGGACAAAGCACGATCTAAGGTGCCGTACTGTTGGCCAGGGATTTGAACTTATGCCCTTCGGCTCCAAAGTCCAATGCCTTAACCACAAATCTACTATCAAGACATGTCCTTACACCTTTACTGGCACCTGTTATTGATCATCTTCACCACAGCAGATGTCTACGCAGAGCATGTAACATCATCAGGGACTTCTCACATTCCAATCACAACCTCCTTCCATTCAAAAAGTAATGCACCAGAACCAGAAGCTTTTCTCCAAAAACCATTTACCATCACCCTGCTGAACTTCACACTACACTGCCAGGTCTCTGTTGGCTCTACTGACCGTAATCATCATGTTTTTTTGTCATGTTTATACAATATACAGTATATCTCATATTGTAAATCTATATATCTCATATTTCTGTACATATACGAGGGCAGTGGTGGTTCAGTGGTTAAGGCTCTGGGTTACTGATCATAAGGTCGAGAAAGGCTCTTAACCCTACATGCTGATCCTGTGACCTGATCCCAGCCTCCTGGGAAGAAGGGATATGTGAAAACCTTTCCTGGTGATCTCGTATTTCGCGTCTGATGCTTTCTTTTTTACTTGTAGAGCGATTTTTCACAATGGCCATTTTCTCTTAGACAGATGAAGAGGTTATAAAGTTGTGTGTAGAATGTATATGTTTAGTGCCTATATGTTTGATCCTAATAATTGTATCCCCACAGAATGCTGTGGCAAGGAAAAACTCCCTGAGATGGCATGAGGAAGAAACCTTGAGAGGAACCAGACTCACAAGGGAACCTCATCTTCATCATAGTTCCATCATTTTTTGAGATACTGTGCATTGATAGGTGTTTAAATGCAGAACTGTTCATGCTGCAGTGGTGAATGCTCCTATATTCTTTCCATGAGGTAACAGGCGATCCTGCATCGTTGAGATGAACGGGAAGTAAAATAGTAATATGTATTTTGGACAAAAGAAAAGGAAAAACAAATACGCTGGACTTGGTAGTATTAAGGAGTCTTGTGTGTTATGGTCAATGATGCCATAAATAGCATCAAATATTAATAAAGTGATCTAAGGTCTTCCATTACAGATTTCATTTATATCCAAAGTGAACGATGACGATGTGAAATCGTATAAAAAATTTTTTTCATTTCAAGTTGATCAAAATATTGAGGAGTTTCGCATCCTATATATTTTACGAACGTACTAATATGATCACATGACCTCTAGCGTGACCTTACAAAAGATGTGAAATGTGATATGTCACGTGGTATTTTCTTTGTCGCCATTCGTGCTTAAAATGCCATGTTGAAAGAAATGAAGGAAATATATATTATAGGAAAGGAAGAAAGCTTGTCAATAGAAACAGCACAGTGGGATATGATAAGCAAGATGTCTTGTAGTTTTGCAGGAAACCCAACATGAGACAAATAAGACATAAAGCACCTACAGACAGGACACACTGTCCAGAGAGGCCATGTGTAGAACGGATCATGGCTTGAGGACGTGGTAAAACGTTGGACCTCCTGTCCACTGTAAAACTCTCAGCGTTCTGGGGTTCTGCTTAGAAAAATACGTCGACACGTAAACGTGTGTGTGGTGAAAACTGACTCCATTTGAAGTCCACAAAAGTTAGCGACGGGTGGCAAAAGTCTGCTGGTTATAATTATGTGGATGCAGGTTTCCAGCGAGAATAAAATCCTGGGTGGTTTAGAGAACATTTTCCCCTCATTGTGTTTTGTAATTTTGCAGACTCGGTTAATCATCAGCAGGTCTCAAGTTGTTGGACGGTTCTGTGTGTTTGTAACGGGGAAAACAGGTCATGTTTGCAATGTTTTATTCTACAGAATGAGAGTTCAGATCAGGAAAAAACAGACGGATCGAGAAATGAGGAGCAAGTCATACTCATATCCATACACAAGAACATACTTTAGTGCTTCATAAAGGTCCAATTCTCATCGATTTCTAGAATCCAGCGTGTAAAATCAATCGTCAACCATGCTGCACACACATTCACAAGAGTGGCAGGAGTGGTTTGTGATAGAAGGGTAAGTGAAAGGGAAAGTTTATAGGACTGTGGTGAGACCTGAGATGTTGTATGGATTAGAGACAGTGGCATTGAGTAAAAGACAGGAGGTGGAGCTGGAGGTAGCAGAGCTGAAGATGTTGAGGTTTTCGTTGGGAGTGACGACGATGGACAGGATTAGAAATGAGTTTATTAGAGGGACAGCGCATGTAGGACGTTTTGGAGAGAAGGTGAGGGAGGTGAGATTGAGATGGTTTGGACATGTGCAGAGTAGGTGACATGGGGTATATCAGTAGGAGAATGCTGAGGATGGAGCCACCAGGAAGGAGGAAAAGAGGAAGACCAAGGAGGAGGTTTATGGATGTGGTGAGGGAAGACATTCAGGTAGTTGGTGTGAAAGAGGCAGATGTAGAGGACAGGGGGGTATGGAGACGATGATCCGCTGTGGCGACCCCAATGGGAGAAGACAAAGGAAGAAGAATATATACTGTATATATATATATATGATTGTAGGTTTTTTCTTGCTGGAGCAACGTTAAATTGAATATCAACGGTGATACAAGATAGCGAGTCAAAACCCCAATTGAGACGAACACTGACTAAGGTGAAATTGTCAGACTAACCCAGGAACATGGTAGGAACATTTCTGATCACCTGGTAGTTTCACAAACAGAACGAGTCTATCTATTTATATTTCCTCGAGAACTGCTCAAAACTCTAATTTAGGGAAACAGAACTCTTTCCTTCTCTTTTCTTTTTTAACCACACAGAATCTTCCAGAACTGGGCAATTGGATCATTAGATCAGAAATCGATTATTTTCTAAAAGGAAAACAAAACAAAACAATACAATTCAATTTCAATACAAATTCATTCTTTACCAAACTTACACTGTTGACTTTGGGGTTGTGAGGTGGAAATGCTACACACTCCTAAAGTATATTAAAAAGCTATTAAAATGCTATAAATGATGTGAGGAACGATGCAAACTAAACACCATCCACTGAATCAATGGCGTATTATTATGTCCTGAAGGTGATTTCTATGTAGGAAACAAATCAGTAGGTCTATAATTATTGACTGTCAAAATGGATTGGAAATGAAGAAATCATGATGGGACAGAACATAAAAAAAGACCGAAAGACCCACCAACAAGCATCAACCAAATACAACTGCAGTAAAAACATCTCAGGAGAGGGAAACTCAGCATTTAGTGGTGATGTCAATAGGTTTCAGACTTCAGGCAGGAGAGATCCAGGGGTGAAGAGGACAAAAAAGGTTTCCATAATTCATAGAAAATTGTTCTTTGGTCTTAATAATAAGGATTTAAATGCCTACTGTGAAACATGGTGGTGGTAGCTTGCTTTTTATAACTATGAAAATGAAAGACCGGCCAGGGTTTATTGGCGGGATAGATGACGACCTAAACATTATAATCCAAGAAGATCACATGTGAAAGAGTGGAAAAGGTTTATATTCTAACAGGACAACAAACTTATGTATAAAGTCAAAATATACACAAGACGGATTTTAAAAAAAAGAAGAGCTTACATAGCATGTAAGAAGAGCTTACATAGCTGACACCTGATCTGGCCAAGCTTGAGGTATTCATGCATCACAATTTGCAAAAGACATGAACCTGTACATGTGGGCGGCTTCCAAAATGTACAAAGTACTGTAAACACCGTAAAAAGGTTCCTGTAGAGATTTACACAGACGTCCATTTGGATGTCCTTTTGATGCCTTGAAAGAAAAGATCAAAGTTAAAGTAAGAACATGACAAGACAATTACAAAAGCCCAAGAAGCCCCAAGATGCCTGGGGACAAGACGGGGTTGCACTGCTTTCCGGTTAAGAAAAAAAAACAAAGTAGTTCATGATGACATATTTTGATTCATGTTGATAAAAGACCATCTTTATGTGTCTCCACGTCGTCCTCGGAGACAGATGCCCAGGGATGGCAAAACACTAGATTATAGGATGCTCTTTATGTATAGCTGAGCAACTATTAGAATACCAGCAGAATGGCCTTCAACTTCCAAATAGTATACTATTAGACACCATTAAAGTGGAATTCCAAACATTTGTGGAATTACATTAGCGCTTGATGTAGAACGATGAAAGGGGGAAGAGGAAGCTCAGTGGTTAGGGCTCTGGGATTGATGATCAGAAAGTTGGAGATTCAAGCCCCTGTATCACCAAGCTGCCACTCTTTGCCCCATGAGCAAGGCCCGTAAACCTCTAAATTACCCCCAGGGGTGCTGTATCCTGTATGGCGGACCCTGCACTCTGACCCCACCTTCCTTACATCATTTGGAATATGCGAAGAATAAATTTGACAAGTAAAATGCAGGTTTACCTTTATATGAAAGAGGTGTGTCAGGGAAGAATCTTGGCTTGTCAACTCCTGCATTCAGTTCATCATAACTCTTGATTACACGCTCCAAACTTATTCAGAACATTACTGCCTTGACCACCATGCTTATGTAACCACCAGTACTTCCATACAGTTTGGACTGAGGAACCGATCAACATTTGAGCTGCTCGCAAACAAAATGGCCTCCTGAACTTTCGGAAAATCCACTCCTTTATATCCTTCACTGAAAGAAACCGCAGGCGGTACAGGATGTGCATTCGGTGTAACCCGACGCCACAGTAATTCAGGGGTCGTTAGTTACACTTGACCCGGTGTCAGATTCTTGCCTCACTTTATCTCAAACTCTTTTATCTTCTAAGGGATTCTGATCCCCCACTTTTTCACCTCGCACACACACATACGCTATAACCAGTTAAAAATAACAGTGCATGAAAAGAATCCTAACATTTTTACTGTGCTCAGGGTCTGTGTATGTACCGTTCATGCGAGTTCCCAAAAGAAAAAATTAACTTAATTAAGAAAAGAAAATTAACGATCTATTAGTCGAATCATACTTTATGCAGTAATCAAAATCTCACGATACCAAATTTGAACAGCGGCCTGAATTGCACGATATTTCCAATCTAACAGTCCTAATCTGGAGGTAGACGGAAATGTCATTAGTGGTCTTTTTTGAGGAAGAATTGCCCACTTTGGTTCCATTTACACAAATGCTAAATAATATGAGGGCAACATATTCAGAGACTGCAGGCAGTTTTGTAGAACATGGGGTGAGGTGGGGCAGATTGGGTCAAGCAGGTCGGAATGGTGTTATTCTGCCTTTGTGGATTGTATAACTCTTTTGTTGCTTTTGAAAAGCACCTAGTGATCCATATGAATTTATGATGGATTTCGGATGAAATCGCTGATTAGATTTTTGGCTCGTTCGAGATTTAAACACAACCAAATACATTTAAAAAAAGAAATACTTGTACTATAAATATCTGATGGAGCCAGTAGAAGAATTTGGACGATAATCGTTTACTGGCACAATGTTTATTCTAATAAGTGTTATAGTGCTATTTGCTGAATTGCAGCTGATTAGGTTTTCAGGCCTAGTTTACTTTTACATACAGAAATATGAATGCACCCCCCCCCCCCCCCAG
>JAAIIK010000181.1:258985-273318 GCA_014706435.1 Silurus glanis
ACACACACACACACACACACACACACACACACACACACACACTATGGGAATAGAAGAATGTCTTTCCCACATGAACATTTCCGGACACTTCCAAACACTTTTCACAGATGTACATCAAAACTGATTCAACAGATGCACAATGTGCAAATACACCCCCTCTAATATCCCCCGAATAGCCTATAAACTGTTTCTTAGTATATTCATTTACCCATGGTGTAGTCGATGGATGTAAAACCCAATAAAAATGCTTTTTTTTTTGGTACTTTTAATGCCTTTTCGTGGTCACATGACCTTCAAGTCAGGTGAACATTAAAACGCAGGGGTTGTGTATAGAATACAACTGTGTAATTCTGTTAAAGGAAAACAATCAAATTTATTCGAAGCATTTTATTCCTCCTATTCCAATGCAATAAGCCAAATCTGCATGTAATGCTGAGGAGCGTCCATGACAATTATTAGCTCGATTCTAGAGAGCTTTAAACAGTGGATATTGTCTCAAAGCAGCTTTAGTGTGCAAACCATGTAATTGAGTTTAAATAGAGATACAGTCTGTAAAATGTGACTCCAGTAGAAGTGTCCCTTTAAACTTTAATTTGTTTTTGTTTTGACTCCGTTTCCTCTCAAGTCTCAGGGAGTTTTTCCCCGCACCACTCTCACCTCTGTCTCGCTCATTAGGGGCAAACTTATAGACACTAAATTCATACGAAGGTAAAAATGTAAATTTTTTTAAACCTTTTTAAAACCAAAGCTTCTTTGGGACAAAGTTGTTAAAAGTGACTTGAAAATACAATTGAATTGAATAGAATTGAGTTAAGAAATATCCTGGACATTCCTCAGTATTACATGCAAGTCAGAAACATTGCATTGGAATAAAATATTTCAAAAATATAAAATACAATAAAAAATGAATAAATAAATAAATAAATAAATAAATAAATAAATAAATAAATAAACGCTTTTTCTTTTTTAGGGTTGAATACGTTTATTTATTTATTTATTTATTTATTTATTTTTTTTTTTTTTTACCTCTGGTTAAACCACTAACTCTGGAGACTCTTTCCATAAACCTTCATCATATCAACAATTTTTATTTCAAATCCATGTCAGTGGAAAGTTCCTATCGTTAAAAAACAATAATATATTATTTTTTATTTGATTGCGATGTTTTGTTATGTTGCACATTCTAGTTTTATTCGTATGAATTACATTTTTCTTTTTTTTATTTGTATTAAAATTTATTGTATTGTACTTTATTCGATCCATTTATTTATACCACTCCTTAAAAGCATTTAAATGCAGGTTGGATGTGGATGAGAAAAAAAAATCTAATTTGGACATTTCAGAGCTGCTATTAAAAGAAAAAAACTAAACAACAACATATGACCAGAATCCAGAGTGCTGTGTTGTTTCTCCCTCTCTTTCTCCTCCCACAGTTTAGGAGCTGACCTTATATATCTCCACCTTCCACCGCGTTGCCTTCAAAGCATAGACAACGACTGAAGAAGCAGTTTGACTTTTGGACTTTTTGACACTTAGGCATTATTTAAAAACCTGACTCTTTGTTCCTAGCCATGTGGATGAGGTTTGCCTTGTTGGTTGTCTTCATGGTTCATGTCCAGGGTCAGGACCGAGCCTCGTTCCGCAGGTCTGGTGACCGCTACGGTCCCTGCCAGTACACCTTTAGGGTGGACAGCCTGGTGGAATCCAGCTGCCCCGGCACCATGGAGACAGAAAACTTGAGCGCTCGTATAACGCTACTGGAGGCCGTGGTGAGCAGGGTGTTGGGGGCCGAGACACTCACGGAGACACTGAGGACGCCGGGAGAGATGGACGAGATGAGGCAGCTTCTCCGGGAGAAAGGGCAGCTGGACGTGCAAGTGAAGGAGCTACAGAGACAAGTAAAGGAGCTCACGATGGAGACAGAAAAGCTCAGAGAGAAACCGTGTCCGTCGCTCCCCAACTCAGAGGATCGCTTCGACGTCAATCGAGGCAGCGGTGAGGATTTCAATGGTGTTATGAATTGAAAAACCTAGCCGAGAGAGTTCATCGCAAGTAAGATTATTAGGAAAATACTTGTTATTGGGAGATGTTCTGGATGTTAGTCATCCAGAATGGTATAAGTTTTACATTTTCAGACGAATTTCGAATTTGTCTCTGTTTCTTCTGTAGGTCCTGCTGTGAGTGGTGCATTTCTGGAAATGAAGGCTGAGGTTTCTGAAGTTCCAGTTCCTCCAAAAGTTCAGGAGGACCTCCAAAACGCTGCAGGTCTGACAACTTCTGCTTTATAAAACCGCTCAACTCTGTAGATTAGCGACCGGTGGCGATGGCATGCTTTAGAAAAAGTCAACTATTGCAGTTTTTCTCAGGTGCTTTGGAGCGTTTCTCAGATCAGAAATGAAATTCTCAAACCTCCACATCGTGCAGTCACTTGTGCACATCATAAAATCAATTTGCCGTGCGTTTGAAATTTAAATTTGCGAATGCTTTGGTACATTCGTTTAATTGATTGTACACAAGTGTGTGCTGTTTCCTACATTATCAATGATGTCATGTTGAGCAAAATATATTATACTGGTTCTCACCTGAATAGTTTCAACCCCCAAAACATCTCAGCATCAGTTCATTACGTGCAGTATCTCACAAAAGTGAGTACACCCTTCACATCTTCTGCTGGATGTTAGACACATGAAGAAGCACCTTCTGCTTGAGGATTCCCACAGGTGCACAATAGGGTTCAGGTCTGGAGACATACTTGGCCACTCCATCAACTTCACCTTTAGTTGTGGTCATTATTATGTTGGAAAAACTGCTGTTCGCCAGTTTCTGGAGGATGTGTTGGAATCCATGTTTCCCTCAATGAACTGCAGCTCCAAGCACCAGCAGCACTCATGCACCCCCAGACCATGATGCTACCACCACCATGCTTGACTGTAAGCAAGACACAATTTTTTTGGTTCTCCTCACCAGGGCGTCACCACACATGCTGGACATCATCTGAGCCAAACAGGTTTATCTTAGTCCCATCAGACCACAGGACATGGTTCCAGTAATTCATGCTCTTGGACAGGTTTTCCTCAGCAAACGGTTTGCGGGTTTCTTGTGAGCAGCTTCAGAAGAAGCTCCTTCTGGGATGACGGTCTCCAAACAGGCATGTTGCAGTGTGTGGCGTACGGTCTGAGCACTGACAAGCAGACCTTCCACTTCTGCAACCTTTAAAGCAATGCTGCAGCTCTCATGTGTCTGTTTTCAGAAGCAGCTTCTGCACCTGACGCACAGCACGAGGACTCGACTTCTTTGATGGACCCTTGCGAGGTCTGTTCAGAGTGGAACCCGTCTTAGAAAACCTCTGTATGACCCTGTACTGTACTGTAACTCAGTTTTATGGTGATACTGATCATCTTACAGCCTCGGCATCTTTGTGGAGATCAACTATTCTAATTCCAAATTCTCAGAGAGTTTTACCATGAGGTCCATGTAGAACATCCAGTGGTCAGTGTGAGAGAATTGGACTCAAAGCACCACATTTTAACTGCTTTAATACAAGATATACAAATCTGTCTGGTCCTGTCAAGCAGACAGAAATATGAACATATGAATAGGACTTGTGGCTTTACACGTTTACACCACGTTCAGCTGTTATTACTTGGGGTGTACTCACTTTTGCTGGCAGTTTTTTAGACAATAATGGCAAACATTTCCTCCTCTTAAATATATCCAAGTTTCGTTTCTATCGTATAGATATACTAAGACTTAGAGACTTTATTGTCATGGTAGTGAATTTGTTTGGTAGCTTTCAGGTGCACTCTGGGTGTAAAGTGTCAAGTGGTGCATTAGCAGCAACATGGGAAAAGAGGCAGACAGCTTGGTTTGTTATGTCTGCCTTAGTTCTTAGCAGCTATGTGTGTGAATGTGTGTGTGTTTGTATGTGTGTGTATGTGTGTGTGTTGGGGGTAATACACGCTACTGCTCTGGGAAAGAAGCTGTTCCTCAATCTGTTAGTGTGTGTCCTGAATCTTTTGCCTGATGGGAGGGGCACAAACAGTCTGTGTCCTGGACGGGTTGAATCCTTGATGATGTTGCTAGCTCTATTGTGTAGACGGCTAGCATAAACCATGTCGAGGTTGGGGAGCTTGGTTCCCACAATCCTCTGTGCAGTCTTAACTATATGAGGCAGATCTCTCCGGTGCAGCTGGTGTACCACATTGTAACGCAGTGGCAGAGAATACTCTCTATCGTGCTCCTGTAGAAATTCACTGAGAGCTGAGAGGGTACTTTGGCCTTCTTGGCTTTCTCAGGGAAAATGACTCTGCTGAGCTTTCTTCAAAAAGTAGGAAGTGTTAATGGTCCATGGTAAATCCTTTGTGATGTGCAGACCCAGGAATTTGACGTTGTTAACCCTCTTAACCTCATCACCGTTAATGTGTGTGTGTGCGTTTTTCTGGTCCCTCTGTAGTCCACAACGATCTCCTTTGTTTTATTGGTGTTCAGAACCAGGTCACTGGCCACACACCACTTAACCAGATGTTGAATCTCCACTCTGTAGTGTGTCTCGTCATTTCCTGAGATCAGTCCCACTATTGTGGTGTCGTCAGCACACTTCACTGTGGTGTAAGATGAGCGGATGTGTTTGTAGTCGTGTGTGAATAGGGTAAACAGGGATGGACTGAGGACACAGCCCTGCGGTGCTCCTGTATTCAGGGTGAGAATGGATGAGGTGTGGTTGCCCATACTGACATTCTGTGGTCTGTTCATGAGAAAGTCCAGAATCCATGTACAGAGTGTGGTGGTTAGTCCTAAATTGCTCAGCTTGTTCACCAGTTTGTGGGGCACTATTGTGTTAAACACAGAGCTAAAATCTACGAATAACATCCTAACATATGTGGTGGGATTCTTTAGATAGGACAGGCTTGTGTGAAGTGCGACTGAGATCATCTGTTGATCTGTTCCCACAGTAGGCAAACTGGTGGCTGTCCAGATCAGTGGGGATGTTGGCTTTGATGTGGGAAAAGAACAAGTCTCTCAAAACATTTCATAACAATTGGTGTCAGAGCGACTGAGCGATTGTTATTCAGACACCTTCCTGTTGTTTTTTTTTGTATAGGACGGGTACTATAGTGGTGGATGTAAGGCATGTAGGGACTGCAGCCTGCTGCAGGGACAGGTTGAAGGTATTGGTGAACGCTAGTTGGTCAGAACATGACTTCAGTGTAGTCTGGCACCCTGTCTGGTTGGTGCTGTCTGAGTTTCCACTCTGCTGGTGAGGTTGTCAAAGCGAGCGAAGAACTGATTCAGGGTGATAGGAAGTGTGGCGTCACACATACGGTAATGTGTACATTTGTGCTGTTGAAATTCATATACGCCATACAGAAGAAATTCAGCCTCATGCATTTTCAAACATTAGAATCCAAACCGTAGTTTACATCAGGAAACACCGAAACCATACTGAGAACGGGATGCAACGGGACGCGACACAAATACTTACTTTTGAGTAGGGTTGCAAAGAGGCGCACAATTTCTGGTAAATTTCCAAGAAACTTTCCATGAGAACTTCATCTGGGGAATTTTGGAAAGTTTGAAACTTACCAGGAATTAATGAAAATGTGCAGGAATTAATGGAAATTAATTAGAAATTTAACGTTTTAAACATAAATGTATGGAATATTCCTGTAATTTACATGAATACTCCCAAGATTGAGATTTTTTGACATTATTGTGTGTGCAGGATTGAAGAAATGATTTGTGTTGTGTTATGGAGGAATGCACAGTGCATGTAGGGGGCGTGGCCTCAGCGGCCCTACAGTAAGTGCGCTGTGTGCATGTGATTGATGAACGTGCAGGTAGGAATTCAACAAAAAATTGCATTAAATCTGGTTGTTTTAACCAAAATGATCCTGCAAGAGTTCAATGTTATAGGCGACTTGTAAATGAAAATTTTATTGACATTAATTCCCATGTTGAATTTCCAGTTTTGCAACCCCAATTTTAAGAGATGAACTAAGAAAAGTACAGGCTTTTGCAAGTGATCCCATCTGTTGTGTTGTTTGTTTTGAGAAATGTAGTTACTGGTTTGCAAATATTAAGAATAATTCAAGAAATGCTCCAAAGCAATTGAGAAAAACCGTTTTAGACCTGGAATTTAAAGTGCACTGTGCCCAGGTCGTTTTTGTGATTCGAAACTTCTTTATCCTGAAAGGTTGTGGGGAACTTGTTGCTGTTGGGGAGCCTGAGACCCATCAAAAGGCGAACAGCATCACAGGAAAATACGGGATGTGGTTCCAGGACCCCAAGTCTCCAGGAGCTCCGTATGGGCCGGACACGGTTTGGCGTGTCGAAACCGTGAGC
Source organism: Silurus glanis (assembly GCA_014706435.1). NCBI lineage: Eukaryota > Metazoa > Chordata > Actinopteri > Siluriformes > Siluridae > Silurus > Silurus glanis. The sequence continues at coordinate 265,328 of JAAIIK010000181.1, forward strand.
AATGAAGTACGAGAACTGTATGCCTATGAAAACCTGGAACAGCTTGCTCGAGGCTACCCCATGAAGGTCCTGCTTCTTCCAGAGTCGATGGAAAGTACTGGAGCCACTGTGTACCGGGGTTCCCTTTACTACCAGCGCAAACAGAGCCCCACGCTTCTGCGGTATGACCTCACCAGAGAGGACGTTGCGGCCCAAAGAGACCTGCCATACCCTGGATTCCATGGCCAATACCCGTACTCCTGGGGTGGCTACACTGATATCGACCTGGCCGCAGACGAGAAAGGACTATGGGCCATCTACAGCACAGAAAAGGCTCGCGGAGCCATCGTCATCTCGCAGCTCGATCCCGAGAACCTGAAAGTGACCAGGAGCTGGGAGACCAACATCCAGAAGAAGAAAGTGGCGAATGCTTTCATGGTGTGCGGCAGGCTGTACACGGTGGCGAGCTACAGAGCCAACAGCACCACCCTCAATTTCAGCTTTGACACGGCCAGCGGCCAGAGCAAAGCCCTGAACGTGCCGTTCCGAAACCGATACGGCTACAACAGCATGATCGACTACAATGCAGCCAAAAGAAAGCTGTACTCCTGGGACAACTTCCACATGGTCACCTACGACGTGAAACTCGCGAGGGCCAGCTCACAGTCGTCGTTCTAGATACAAGAAGCAGCTCTTCCCTCTTTCTAATCCCTGACCTGCAGTGGTTTCTACTCTGGCAGGGAAAATATCCCGAATTTGCTGCTTACTGCCATCTTCTGGTTCAAAGATCAACTACACATACAATGCTTCATAAAACCTCCTTCTTGATTCCTCCATTTTAATTCCTAAACCTTCAATAAACTCCATTACATTTGTATTTGTACCTTACGGTGTTGCCAAATGACAATTGTAAAATAAAGATTCAAATGTTTTGCAATGTTTTTGTGCTTCTGTGACTGCACGTAAACATTTCAAACCCATGTGTTGTTATAATAGCATCCATTCTTCTGGGAAGAGGTTCCACTAGATTTTGGAGTGTGCATGTGGAGATTTGTGGTCATTTAGCCACAAAATCAGGTATTCAATAGGGTTGAGGTTAGAGGTCTGTAAACCCATGTAAAGCAGATCTTCATGGAGCTGGTTTTGTGCACAGGGGACTCATGATGCTGGAACAGGTTTGGGTCTCCTAGTTCAAATGAAGAGTAAAATTCATGCTATAAAATTGCATGCCTCTAATGTTTAGCATAAACGTTTGGGGAAGAACCACATATGGCTGGAAAAATCAAGTGTTTAAAAACTTTTGTGTAATTTTAATGTGTGAAATACAAAGATGATATAGTTATAAACAACGATGACACAAAAGGCTAGTTGACCAAATATATTCAGCTCTCAGACGTTAACCGCTGAGTATCTTTATACTATAATCCAGGGTCTGGTTGGAGGACACAGTATTTTTAATCTACTGGAACAATCTATAGAAACATAATCATTTAAATACCTGAAAACCGCATTATTTCAGCACGAACGTGTGACCCTTTTCCCACACCATATCAATTATACAGTAGATTATACCCAATGTACATTCACCATTATGAAACATCTGCAATATTCCACATCACATGCTTAACAGGAAGTCTGATATTTCCAGTGAAATCAAGATATTGACTCACGAGGCCACTTTAAAACATTTGAACCCGAAAGTAGCACGCTAGCTGCCTAGCGATAGCATAGCCAACCTATTGCAAATAAGGTCATTTTGCATTGCTACGTCTAGTTACTGTAAAACCTTCAGCACTTCTACTCATCTAAGAGCAAAATGTAGCTTTGAGACAGAAATGTTATCTTTAAAAAAAGTTGATATGGATATTATGGTGATTATTTAGAACATTTTCACTCCTTATATAATGTTGGCTTTGCTTGGTTTGTTATAAATATGCTACAAAAAGGGATCAGTAGTACCTCAGTAGGAAATTCTTGATCTTTAGGAGACCTTTACGCTACACACTCTTTTAACACACACATTATATATATTATATACATGTATATGGACAAAAATGTATAGACTGTATGGCCAAAAGTTTGTGGTCACCCGACCATAAGATTTTGTTTTTAACATCCTGTTCCAGATTTAGTCTACATTTCCAGGTTGCATGAACCCCCATTCTTCTGGGAAGGTGTTCCACTAAATTTTGTGGAGATTCAGAAACAAGGGCGTTAGTAAAGTCAGGTGCTAATGGGTGCGATGAGGTGGTAGCTCAGTGGATTATATGTTGGATTCCTGATTAGAAGGTCATGGGTTCAAATCCCAGCACTACCAAGCTCCCACTGCTGGGCCCTTGAGCAAGGAAATTAACCCTCAGCTGTATAAATAAAATGTACAGTACATAAGAATGAGATCTAACTTGGTTCAGAGATTTTCTACAAACCTCCCTGTAGCTATAAATGGATAAAAAAAAGAACAAAACACTTTTTCCTGCCGTTGTTGCTCAGCTGTATAACTAAAATAACTTCAAGTTGCTGTAGATAAGTGTGTCTGACAAATGCTGTAAATAAAAGTAAGGTGAGGAGGCCAGTAGGTTTTGAGTTCTATAGCGGGAGATCTTTCACATCTTCCAACCCATGTGAAGCACATTTTCATGAAGCTGGCTTGTGCGCAGGGGCATCGTCATGCCGGAGCAGGTCTCAGGTCTCCTAGTTCAAGGGAAAATTTAATGCTACTGCATCCAAAGGCGTCCTGTACAATTGTGTGAAAGGTTTGGAGAAAAAGAAAAAAAAAAACAGGTGCCCCAATACTTTTGACCATAAACGTGTCCACTTTACAAACCTTATTATTCTTTGTTTTGTGTGTGTGTGTGTGTGTGTGTGTGTGTGTGTGTGTGTGTGTGTATATATATAAGTGTGTTAAATCTGCTTATTTAGAAAGTATGATAAGGCCCTGTGTGTCTCTCAGCCCTTCTGGGTGACGTGTTTCCCGAGTGCAGCAATCAGAACATCCTGAAGCCTCTCCACGGAGAGCCAGCACGTCTCCACCACGCTGTAGTGACAGGAGCCCATAGCCAGAGCGAGGACAACGCCGCTCACATTGTGCTGTCCAAGCAGAACCTGCGTCAGAGCCAGGAGGAGGGTCCAGGAGAGCAGCACAAAGCGCATGGGGCAGTCTGACAGCAGCCGTGCCTGCAGGAAACGGGCGCACATGGCAACCCGGGTAGCGTGGCCTGACGGGAAGGAGTGAGGGTGAGGAAGCAAAGTGGCGAACCACTCGGAGTGATGATAACTCACAGCACGCTTCACTAGTTTAACCAGGGCGTGGTCTAACAATATGGCTAGGGAAAGAGAAAAAGAGGGAAAGAGGGAGGACAGGAGGATGAAAACAAGTTATATTTATTCTTTATAAGGAAAATGAACTACTTATAATCAGCATGCCAGGTTTTTCAGTGAGTCTGTTCAGATCTCTCACCTCTAAGGCTCAATCAGATCAGATCATTAAAAGCTTCACATTTCATTGTGTTGGAGGAATTCTAGCACACTTTAATGAGAGAGACAGACACAGACAGATGTATAAACAAAAAGATAGCAAATGAGAGATGTATAGACAGAGCAACAAAAACAGACCAAAGGAAGCAGACAAACAAATGTAAATATAGACGGAGAGGGACATAGATAGACAGGAGATGGATGGATCGATGGGCAGAGAGTTGAATAGACAGAGACAGAAAGAAAGAGATGTATAGACAGACCAAGAAAGATGAACGTATAGAAGAAGACAGAAAGAGAAATGCAGACAGGCAAAGAAATCTATAGATAGACAGATAAACAGACAGAGGGAAAGATTAATACATGGACAGTTAGGGAGACAGACAGGCTGACAAATGCATGGACAAACACAGACAGACAGACAGATATAAAAGAGATAGATGTAGAGAGAAAGTGAGATGTATCGAGAGACAGACAAAAATATCGAGACAGAGAGACAAACATGGAGTCGGAGAGACAGAGAATTGTACAGACAGACAGACAGACAGACAGACAGATAGATAGACAGAGACACCGACAGGGAGTCCGAGAGACAGAGAGTTGTACAGACATACAGATAGACAGACAGGGAGTAGGAGAGACAGATAGTTGTATAGACAGACAGACAGACAGACAGACTGAGAGTAGTAGAGACAGAGGAGTAGTACAGACAGACAGACAGACAGGGGAGTAGTATAGGCAGACAGACAGACAGACTGATAGAGAATACGAGAGACAAAGAGTTGTATGGACAAACAGACAGACAGACAGACAGACAGAGAAGTACAGTCCCTGACAAAAGTCTTGTCGCTTATCTATTTTGTAGAAACACCTGCTATTAACCTGACTTTTAATTAATCAATTGGTGTAAGAAATAGCTCATATGAAAAGCTAAAACCCTCCCAAATTATGTTTAAAGCACTGAAATATATTAGTTTCACTGAAAAAAAGATTTAGCATTTAATCAAGACAGAAAAGTCAAATTTTGGCAAGACAAAAGTTTTGTCGCCGATACAGAAATTGAACAAATTTACTGCAAATACAAAAATATGTCAGCAAATTAAGTAGTGGTGCTGTGAGATCCAAATTGAATATCTTGTATGACTTCCATGAGCTTGAAGGACCGCATCCATGCGGTTTGGCAAGGATTCATACAATTTATTGATGAAGTCATCAGGAATAGCAAAGAAAGCAGTCTTGCATGCCTCCCAGAGTTCATCAATATTCTTTGGTTTCGTCTTCCATGCTTCCTCTTTCATCCTACCCCACATATGCTCAATGATGTTCATGTCTGGTGACTGGGCTGGCCAATCCTGGAGCATCTTGATCTTCTTCGCCTTGAGGAACTTTGATGTGGAGATGGAAGTATGCGATGGAGCACCATCCTGCTGCAGAATTTGGCCTCTTTTATGGTTGGGAATATAAGAGGTAGCTAAGATTTTAGACTATTGATGTTGCCTTCCACCCTGCAGATCTCTCGCACACCCCCATACTGGATGTAACCCCAGACCATGATTTTTCCGCCACCAAACTTCATTGTTTTCTGGGTGAATCTCGGATCCATGCGGGCTCCATTAGGTCCCCTGCAATATTTGCGGCGACTGTGGTGTAATTCAACAGAAGATTTATCTGAAAAATCCACCTTCTGCCACTTTTCCAGCGTCCATCCTTTTAGCAGGATGTGGGCCTTGGCAAATGCCACACGGTTTTTCAATTGTCTTTTGTTTAGTGCTGGCTTCTGGGCACTGATTCGACCATGGAGGCCATTTTGAGACAGAATCCGACAAACTGTTCTGGTTGACACAGGGACTTCAGGTGACCAGGTCTCGTGGAGCTCTGCTGCAGTGGAAAATGGGCTGGCCTTGGATTTTCGAGCCAACAACAGGTCCTCTCGAGCAGTTGTCTTGCGGGGTCTGCCTGACCTGGGCTTGTCAAAAACGTCTCCAGTCTCTTCAAATCTTTTTTTTATCCTCTGTACTTGACGCTAAGACACATGAAGGTGTCTGCCACATCAGCAGTGGATCTGGTCTTCAGCCTCTTGATAATCAAAACTTTAGTCTCAGGGTGAATCTTAGGCCCTGTTTACACGAGAACGCTCGCGGGTGAAAACGTAAAAATATTTTATCAGATGTGCCTTTCGTTTAGACGGCGACGGCGTTTTTGGGGCTTAAAAACGCAAAAAAGTGAAACCACCCTCCAGAGTGGAAATCTTAAAAACGCTCCACCGTCGCGTTCCCGTCTAAAGGGTAAAAACACAAAAATCTGCTCACGGTGGCTCTCGTCGCGTACGCGTTTACGTCACAGGCATGCGCCAGTACAGGAAAATAACAAACATGTCGGATTATGAAGTCCCTCCAGGTACAGGATATTGCTGAAGAAATTCGGTCCATATGTCTGTATATTTTGCCTGGCAGGACTCCCAGTCCACGCCCTGTTGTGCCTTTGTGGCTTTGTAATTTAAGGTTGTTTGGAGCAATAACTCCACCTCCTCGTCTGTCCAGACAAAATTGTCAGCTTTTGCTGTTCGCTTCGCCATTGTGTTTAGATTTCGCGCTACTGGGGAGAGAAGTGGGAGGAAGGTTGTACGCAGGCACGCGGACTTGGTGTTGTTGTGTGGCAGTGCTTCACATTGCCACCTAGCCGCCTGGAGTGCATACTACATCGAATTTCACACACTTTTGCGTCACCATATGCACGCAGATTTCCCCCCCCCATAACGCTCGTCTAAACGCAGAATAAAAAGTGATAACGCAACGCCACTTTTGCGTTTTCTCTTCAGATCGTTTCCGTGTGAACGTAGCCTTAGGCATGTTTGCAGAGGTCTAGTTGCAGTTGATGTGAAGGTCTAGTGTACTGGGGTTCTTTTTATACACACCTGAGACCTAATTGATCCATTATTAGTCACAGGTGAAGCTCATATGACAAGGCGACAACACTTGTGTCTTTGCAAAAATTGACTCAATGGGCTTTACCAAGCTGTGAATATTAGAATACTTTTTGACAGTTTCATTTTGCACTGAAACAAAACAAAAGCTGTTGGGATTAAAATGAGCCATTTCTTGTAAAAAAAATCTTGATTAGAAATATATTTCAGCGGCACTTCAGGTCAATTTGTACACAAGCGACAAGACTTTTGTCAGGGACTGTAGTATAGACAGACAGACAGACAGACAGACAGACAGAGAATAGGAGAGACAAAGAGTTGTATAGACAGACAGACAGACAGACAGACAGAGAATAGGAGAGAGAAAGAGTTGTATGGACAGACAGACAGACAGACAGACAGACAGACAGGGAGTAGTAGAGAAAGAGAGTTGTATAGAAAAACAGACAAAGAATAGGAGAGACAGAGAGTTGTATGGACAAACAGACAGGCAGACAGACAGACAGACTGAGAGTAGTAGAGACAGAGAAGTAGTATAGACAGACAGACAGACAGACATACAGACAGGGAGTAGGAGAGAGAGAGGTATAGACAGATAGAGAAGGAAACACCCAGACAGACATACATAGTAACAGATGTATAAACAGAGAGAGAAAGAGAGATTTATCGACAGACAGACAAAGAGATTTAGAGACAGATACAGACAAACAGATGATTGAGAGATATTAAAAGACAGACTAAGAAAGAGAAAGATGGAGAGACATACAGAGGGCAGACACAGACAGACAGACAGACAGACAGACAGACAGACAGAAAGTAGTAGAAACAGATAGTTGTATAGACAGACAGACAGACAGACTGAGAGTAGTAGAGAGAGAGGAGTAGTATAGACAGACAGACAGACAGACAGACAGACAGACAGACAGACGTGGAGACAGAGAGACAGACATTAAAATTTGTATTTTAATAATTAAGATGCTGGACGTCCGATCAGAAGGTTGTGAGTTCAAATCCAACCACCACCAGGCTGCCATTGTTTGGCTCCTGAACAAGGCCCTTAACCCTCAACTGCTCAGTGTATGAATGAAGTGATTGTAATGCACTCTGGATAAAAGCATCTGCCGAATTGCATGAAAATTTTTGCAGGCTGAATTAGCAGTAGAAACCAGAATCCATTGCTGAGTTCTTCAAAGAACCCTTAGACGTTCCTTCAGAAATTGCCCCCTAAGCAACTTTTTCTTTTATAGCTGGAACGATTGTTTTTGGTCCTCTAAATATTTGCGTGTCTGAACTTCTGGACTGTTGCCAGAATGCAGTGCAGTGTATTTACAGGGTGACAGCGGAGACATTTTTTCCACCAGCGTGTCCATTGTTCTTTATCCCTCCAGCTGCCTTGAACTGTACATTAATAGAAAGCAGGATAAAAATGGAACCTGGACGACGGCCAAGTATCCACATATGAAAGATACGCGCACTGACCAAAGGCACTGTGGGATGGTCCATGGAAAAAGATAATATATCTGTCGATTAGCTATTGTAGGAATTTAGAGAGAGAATGAGAGAGGGAAAGAGAGAGAGAGAGAGAGAGAGAGAGAGAGAGAGAGAGAGAGAGAGA
>JAAIIK010000181.1:305972-347942 GCA_014706435.1 Silurus glanis
TAGAGTATATAGTATAGAATCGAGTATAGAATACAGAGTATAGAATAGAGTATATAGAGTATAGAATCTAGAGTATATAGTATAGAATCGAGTATAGAATACAGAGTATAGAATAGAGTATAGCACATAGAGCAATAGGAAGGCTCTAGCTCGAAGGACCCATTGTAAGGGAGTGTCACTATCTGATCAGAAGGTTGTACTCGCCCCAGCGTGTCAGTAAAAACACGGTACAGGATTCAGAACACAAACTTTACTGAGTTTAGAATTGATCGTATGTGAGGTGATTCTTGCTGTCGTCTGGTAGCTGCTGATCGGTAGGTTGCGTGATATTGAAGGACATCTACGTTCTGGGAGAGTTCTTCCATTTGAGGGGTGATAGAGGTATGTAACATTGCTGAGGCTGTAGCTGTTGCTGCAGAAAGCGTGTTGAGCCTTGTAATGTCCAACCTAGTCTAGTTCTGATTGCTGCTGGACCTCCAGGGGGCCCAAGGCGTACAGGCTTAATAGGTGTTATAAGGTGGGGATGGTCTGCTCCTATCAAAAGGAGGGGTTGTACTTTATCAATGGGCTGTAAAGGGATGCCTCTCAGGTGTTGGTATCTCTGCTGACTCTAAGAGTGCTAAGCCAAACCTAATTGTTCAGAGGTTAAGGCATTCTGGATCCAGTAGCCCAAACTGTTGCCTATTAACCTCATGAAGGATTTGAAGGTGTTTCCCATGGCACAAATGACAGGGCTTCTTTAGGGTACAATTTCTAGCTAGGTGTGATTGCCCATATTTCCAACAACACTTGTTGTCTTTGATCCATTTGATCATGGTAATGTTCGGTACTGTGGCAGTATGGACACAGAACTCTGATCTGTTCAGATCCCCGCGCTGGCTCGGACCGATACGAGGGCGTCAGCACCTGAGTAGCTGCTTCTGGGGGTCGGTTAGCTCCATGCAGGACAGAAGGGGGTCTGGGCTTTGCTACTGGGCCTGGTCTTGGTTGCACCATCTTACGTCTCTGCTCTTTCCTCTGATTCTGAGTGGCCATCTGAGCCGATCATATGTGAGGTGATTTTTGCTGTTGTCTGGTAGCTGCTGATCGGTAGGTTGCGTGATGTCGAATGACGACTGCTGCTCAGTGTTCTGGCCTTTTTTTCTTGATGGAGAACGGTGCATCGTGATGTCAGAGGTAACTTATTATGAGTAGTAAACTGTGTATCTGCCTCTAGTGGTGAAGCATGGAGTGCAGAATATAGAGTACAGGGTATAGAATAGAGTATAGAATATAAAGCATAGAGCATAGAACAGTTTGTAATATTGAGTATATAATATAGACTAGAATATAGAATATACATTCTAGAATACAGAGTAGAGTTCAGAATTTCAAGTATAGAATAGAGTATAAAATATAGAATAGAGTATAAATGAATATAGAGTATATAATATAGAGTACAGAGTATAGAATAGAGTATAGAATATAGAGTACAGGGTATAGAATAGAGTATAGAATATAGAACATAGAACAGTTTGTAATAGAGTATATAATATAGAGTAGAATATACATTCTAGAATACAGAAAAGAGTTCAGAATTTTAAGTATAGAGTATAGAATAGAGTATAGATGAATATAGAGTACAGGGTATAGAATAGAGCATAGAATATAGAACAGTTTGTAATATTGAGTATATAATATAGACTAGAATATAGAATATACATTCTAGAATACAGAATAGAGTACAAAATTTCGAGTATAGGATAAAAGTATAGAATAGAGTACTGACGAATGTAGAGTACAGGGTATAGAATAGAGCACGTGTCAAACTCAAGGCTACATCTGGCCCGATGTACAATTATATCTGGCCCGCGAGATGATTTTATATAGATCTATTATTATTGTTATTAATGTCCCAGCGATATGAAGCGCTGATAACACAAACTACAGATCCCACAATGCAGCGCTTCAGCTGCCTTACCGAACACTAGACTACCTGAGAACATTCCAGCGTCAATCAAGTCGAGCTTCTGTTGATGCATTTAACTCTATTGTACAGTTATTGTGAAACAGCGCCTCACAGTGGTGAAGAGAAAAGTGGATTCTGAGTAGATGTTTACTGACACTGGCGGTAAACACGTGTGTCTTATTAGTGGAGCGAATGTGGCTGTAATTAAGGAATTGAATCTAAGACGGAACTACGAGACAAAACATCAGGAGAAGCTGAAAAACCTGAATGCAGAGCAGAAGATACAGAAAGTAGAAGAGTTAAAGAAGAATCTGACATTTCAGCAGACGTTTTTCACCAGAGCAAAATCACAAAGTGAAGCTGGTGTGAAAACAGAGGAGAAATCAGAGTCACATCAGCCGGTTATTTACTGAGGGAGAGTTTCTGAAGAGCTGCATGATGAAGCTGTGAGACGTCTGGTGTTTGACAGGAGATATTTTTATGGAGAGCAAAATATTTAAAGTTTAAGTTTATTTATTCTGGAATAATATTCCTCTGTTTTTATTCATATTTATGTTAAAAAACCATAGTTTTAGTGTGTTTAATAAATGTTTATCCTGTTCGGCCCGTGACCTAAAGTGTGCTTTGAGTTTTGTCCCCTGTGCAGTTGAGTTTGACCCTGATTTAGATGAATATCATTAATTATTAATAATAACATATAATTAAAGGTAAATTGAGCAAATTTGTTATTTCAGAAGTGTGTATCAAACTGGTAGCCCTTCACATTAGTCGGTACCCAAGAAGTAGCTCTCGGTGTCAAAAAGGTTGGTGACCCCTGGTATAAAATATAGAGTATAAAATATAGACTAGAATATAGATTCTAGAATACAGAATAGAGTACAGAATTTCGAGTATAGAATAGAGTACTATAAGTGAAAGGTGGAGACTCACCACTCAGTGACGGTGTGATACGCTGCCAGGCTGTTCTTCAGGTACGGCTGCGGTGCGACGTCGCTGCCAAACGCGTACTGGAAATGTCCTTCTCTCAGACGGTAGGCTTTTCTCCTCGACACCACTGCAGTGAGCAGGTCTTTTAAATGCACCTGGACATCAAGAGCCAACAGAAAACCAATATCTTTCATAATAATTCCAAAAAAATCTTTATTCTCCAACACACACACACACACACACACACACACACCTTGAGTGCGCACACCACAGTGCTCACGGCGTCCTCGGTCACGTTGTCGAGACCCATCTCGAAGGCGCTCACCATCATGCGAGCCTCCAGCTGCCCCCTGGTGGGCAGTAAGAGCGTGTGAGCGCTGAGCTTCATCATCTCTTCCTCCTCGGCTCGGGACTCCCGAGGGCTGAACGTCTGCGCGCTGCTCAGTGGGTTCTGAGGCTGGAAGCGATGCTGGACAGAGACAGATGAAGAAGATCAGCAGACATCTAGCACACAGAAAAAAAAAAAACAACCACAACAACAAAAAAGAAAAGGAAAAAAAAAAAAGGAGTTACGTCAAATTTCTGGCGCACGGAGGAAAATTTCTTTTTGCCTTTGGGCTTGGCGGGCTTCGAGGCAGAACCGCCGGACCACTGCAGCGAGCCGGGACCCTCTGTTGGGGGAAATAGAGAAAGAAAAATGTATGAAAAAAGTCTTCATAGATGTGTATATTTTATTGCAGTTTTTGGACCATTTTGTGCAGCACGTGTTGAATCCTACCTGGTGTGGATATGATGATCTGGCAACGCGTGAGAATGGCCAACAGGAAGTCATTGTGGACGTGAACTGCAAACAGGGGAAAGGAGGGAAAAAAGTGTCAGAGGAAAATCTCCAGCGTTTTCTGACATCTTCAGGAGTTTCTCTCCAGTACCACGTACAGAGAAACGGGGGAAAAAAAGCCGCGTTTATATTAGGACCGTCACCGTTCACGTGCTAATGACGTGTTCACGCATTTCTGTTTTACTTAAAATATCAATAAATATAGAAGAGGCGAAATTAAAACCTTCAAATGCAACACATTTATTCACGCCGTCCTTTCTTTAACGTGTCAAATCTCAAATCAGCACCACGATCCGACCTTGATGCGCAGATCCGGCAATTAAAACCGTCCGTGTGGAAACATAACAAAAGGTACGTTTGGTGTCCTGATTATTTACGTCATTTCAAACACCATCATTACTGTAACTACACCACACCATAAAGGCCCTGACAGACACACAGATAGATAGATCTCTCTCTCTCTCTCTCTCTCTCTGTCTATTCATCCATCTATCCGTTCAGCATTTCCCTTTTATATGAACTTTATTTTGAAAGTAAAGTCTCACCGTTATCGTGTCCCAAAAGTCGACGGGCCTCGACATCAAACTCCTCTTTACTGATTTTCTGTTTGAACCACAGTTTCAGATTCGCCCAGTAACTACAACAAACAAAGAAACAAACAAACAAACATACGAATAAACATGAACATAAAAACAAGCATAAAACCATCTAGAATGTGTGCAGTTACTAGAATACATTTATTTTCATGTTAGAGGTATTTTATCCAACCGTCCACGTCATCTATCCATCTATATATCTAATCATTCATTTTCCATCCATCCATCCTACAGTTTATCCATCCATCCATCCATCCATCCATCCATCCACTCATCTATTTATTTATCATTTATCTAGCTATTTATTCATGTTATTTATTCATACACCCCTTTGTTATCTATCTATCCATCCATCCATCCATCCATCCCTCTCTCTCTCTCTCTCTCTCACACACACACACACACATATATATATATATATATATATATATATATATATATATAAAATCAGTAGTGAAGAACAGTGCAGCACATGTGCAGTGACTATCACACGTGTATCACGTGTGTATTGATGTTAATAGTTATTGATTGGTTTATGTTGAATTAGCAGGTTAGCTACCGGAGCTAACACACACACACACACAGCACGGTCTGTCCCTCACACGTGCAGTGTGGCATTAAGAGCCGTATTTAATAATAATAATAATAATAATAATAATAATAATAATAATAACTCACTGTTTAATGTTGTCCCCGATCACATCCGTCAGGTTCTTCTTCGCCAGCTCCAGTTCGCTCGCGTGAGCTGCCATGGCGACATCGGCGCCTACCATCGAGCCGGACAAAGCGGGGGAGAGAGAGAGGGCGCACCGGATACCGCCGAGCCTCACCACACTATATACCGAGAAACCGTAAACCGCGCATATAGGAACAGATATCGATTATCACCGCACTTCTTTTTTATATTTCTGCCTGGCTAAAACCGGTGTCACGTGACCCGGAGAGCGTTCAGGCTTCCTTTACGTCTCTGTGAAAAAAAAAAAAAACAAACAAGCGCCCCCTGCTGTTTAGGGGTGGTACAGCCCACACCATGCCCAGACCTGCAGAACGCATAATAATAATAATAATAATAATAATAATAATACTAATAATAATAATAATAATAATAATACTAATAATAATAATAATAATAATAATAATAATAATAATAATATAAACTATAAAGTAATAATAATAATAACCCAGCCATTAGGGTTGCACAAGCCAGTGCACTCTTAGTGCCGGTCCCAAGCCCGGGTAAATGGGGAGGGTTGCGTTAGGAAGGGCATCCAGCGTAAAACGTGCCAAATCAAATATGCGGATCACAAATGAGAATTTCTCACCGGATCGGTCGAGGCCCGGGTTAACAACGACCGCCACAGGTATCGTTAGCCGACAGGGTACCGGTGGAAATTGGGCTACTGTTGGCCGAAGGAGGAGAAGGAGAGGAGGAAGACGTCTACAGAGACGGCAGGAAAAGGAGCAGTGTAGGAGAGTGGAGGTTCGGGTTGGTACTTTAAATGTTGGTACTATGACGGGTAAAGGGAGAGAGGTAGCTGATATGATGGAGAGGAGAAAGGTAGATATGCTGTGTGTTCAGGAGACCAAGTGGAAAGGGAGTAAGGCCAGGAACATTGGAGGTGGGTTTAAACTGTTTTATCATGGTGTGGATGGGAAGAGAAATGGTGTAGGGGTGATTCTGAAGGAAGAGTACAGTAAGAGTGTAGTGGAGGTGAAGAGAGTTTCTGATAGGGTGATGATCGTGAAGGTGGAAGTTGAAGGGATGATGATAAATGTCATCAGTGCCTATGCTCCACAAGTTGGCTGTGAGATGGAGGAGAAGGAAAGATTCTGGAGTGAATTAGATGAAGTGGTAGATGGTGTACCTAGGAAAGAACGATTGGTGATTGGGGCAGACTTTAATGGGCATGTAGGTGAAGGGAACAGAGGTGATGAGGAGGTGATGGGTAGGTATGGTTTTAAGGAGAGGAATGTGGAAGGGCAGATGGTCGTAGATTTTGCTAAAAGGATGGAAATGGCAGTGGTGAATACGTATTTTAAGAAGAAGGAGGATCATAGGGTGACGTATAAGAGTGGAGGAAGGTGCACACAGGTGGATTATGTTCTGTGTAGGAGATGCAACCTGAAGGAGATTGGAGACTGTAAGGTGTTGGCAGGGGACAGTGTAGCTAGACAGCATCGGATGGTGGTCTGTAGGATGGTTTTGGAGGCGAAGAAGAAGAGGAGGAAAGTAAGGATTGAAAGAAGAATAAGATGGTGGAAACTGAAGGAGGAAGAGTGTAGTGTGAGGTTCAGGGAAGAGGTCAGACAGGGGCTTGGTGGTGGTGAAGAGGTGCCGGATGATTGGGCAACTACTGCAGGAGTGATGAGGGAGGCAGCTAGAAAAGTACTTGGTGTGACATCTGGAAATAGAAAGCAAGACAAGGAGACGTGGTGGTGGAATGAGGAAGTGCAGGAGAGCATTAGGGGAAAGAGGTTGGCAAAACAGAAGTGGGATCGACAGAGTGATGAGAAAAGTAGGCAGGAGTACAAGGAGATGCGGCAGCAGGTAAAAAGGGATGTGGCGAAAGCCAAGGAAAAGGCATATGAGGAGCTGTATAAGAGGTTGGACACTAAGGAAGGAGAAAAGGATTTGTACCGATTGGCCAGGCAGAGAGATCGAGCTGGGAAGGATGTACTGCAAGTTAGAGCAATAAAGGATGGAGAGGGAAATGTGTTGACTAGTGAGGAGAGTGTGTTGAGAAGATGGAGGGAGTATTTTGAGCAGCTGATGAATGAGGAAAATCAGAGAGAGAGAAGGTTGGAGGATGTGGAGTTGGTGAAGCAGGATGTAGATAGGATTAGTAAGGAGGAAGTGAGAGCAGCGATTAAGAGGATGAAGAGTGGAAAGTCGTTAGGACCAGATGACGTACCAGTAGAAGCATGGAGATGTTTAGGAGAGATGGCAGTGGAGTTTTTAACCAGATTGTTTAACAAGATTCTGGAAGGTGAGAGGATGCCTGAGGAATGGAGAAGGAGTGTGCTGGTACCGATCTTTAAGCATAAGGGAGATGTGCAGACCTGCAGTAACTACAGGGGAATTAAGTTGATCAGTCACACCATGAAGTTATGGGAAAGAGTAGTGGAAGCCAGGCTGAGAGAAGAGGTGACCATCTGTGAGCAACAGTATGGTTTCATGCCGAGGAAGAGCACCACAGATGCCTTATTTGCTTTGAGGATGTTGATGGAGAAGTATAGAGAAGGACAGAAGGAGCTGCATTGTGTATTTGTGGATTTAGAGAAAGCGTACGACAGAGTGCCAAGAGAGGAGTTGTGGTACTGTATGAGGAAGTCAGGTGTGTCAGAGAAGTATGTGAGGGTGGTGCAGGACATGTATGAGGACAGTGTGACGGCAGTGAAGTGTGCAGTAGGTACGACAGACTGGTTCAGGGTGAAGGTTGGACTGCATCAAGGATCGGCCCTGAGCCCTTTCCTGTTTGCAGTGGTGATGGACAGGTTGACGGACGAGGTCAGACAGGAGTCTCCCTGGACTATGATGTTTGTGGATGATATTGTTATTTGTGGTGAGAGTAGAGAGCAGGTTGAGAAGAGCCTGGAGAGGTGGAGATATGCGCTGGAGAGAAGGGGAATGAAAGTCAGTAGGAGTAAGACAGAGTACATGTGTGTGAATGAGAGGGAGGGCAGTGGAGTGATGCGGTTGCAGGGAGAAGAGGTGGAGAAGGTGGAGGAGTTCAGGTACCTGGGGTCAACAGTGCAAAGTAATGGGGAGTGTGTTAGAGAAGTAAAGAAAAGAGTGCAGGCAGGGTGGAGTGGGTGGAGAAGAGTGACAGGAGTGATTTGTGATAGAAGGGTATCTGCAAGAATGAAAGGGAAAGTTTATAGGACTGTGGTGAGACCTGCGATGTTGTATGGATTAGAGACAGTGGCATTGAGTAAAAGACAGGAGGTGGAGCTGGAGGTAGCAGAGCTGAAGATGTTAAGGTTTTCGTTGGGAGTGACGAGGATGGACAGGATTAGAAATGAGTTTATTAGAGGGACAGCACATGTAGGATGTTTTGGTGACAAGGTGAGGGAGGCGAGATTGAGATGGTTTGGACATGTGCAGAGGAGGGACATGAATTATATTGGTAGAAAAATGCTGAAGATGGAGCCACCAGGTAGGAGGAAAAGAGGAAGGCCAAGGAGGAGGTTCATGGATGTGGTGAGGGAAGACATGCAGGTAGTTGGTGTGAAAGAGGCAGATGTAGAGGACAGGGTGGTATGGAGACGGATGATCCGCTGTGGCGACCCCTAATGGGAGCAGCCGAAAGAAGAAGAAGAAGAAGAAAGTAATAATAATAATAAACAATAGTAATAACATAAAATTAAATAATAATAATAATAATAATAATAATATAAACTATAAAATAATAATAATAATAAACAATAGTAATAACATAAAATAAATAATAATAATATTAATAATAATAATACAAACTTTAAAATTAAATAATAAACAATAGTAATCACATAAAAAAATAATACAAACTATAAAATAAGATTAATAAACTATAGTAATAACATAAAAATAAATAAGAATAACAAGAATAATAAGAATAAGAATAATTTCCCCAAAAGATAAGATGATCAGGAATATTGAGAAAAATTATATCTATTAAAAGCAATTTATTTATTTATTTATATTCGTTTATTTATTTTTTAGTATTAAAAAAATACAAAATAAACAACAACAACAACAATAATAATATTAGTCGTTTTTAAAAGAATAAGATTATCACGAATATTGAGAATGTTTGTTATAAATTAAAAAGCTGTTTATTTATCTATATATTTATTTATTATTTTTTATGTATTTATTTATCTATCCATTTATTTTTTCTTGTTCTTCATCTTCATTTTCTATTTAGGTTTATCTATCTATCTATCTATCTATCTATCTATCTATCTATCTATCTATCTATCTATCTATCTATCTATCAGACCATTCATCTGTCCATCCATCCATCCATCCATCCATCCATCCATCAATCCATCCATCCATCCATCCATTCATCTATCTATCCATCCATCAAACCATTCATCATCCATCCATCAAACCATTCATCTATCTTTCCATCCATCCATTTTCTATCTATCTCAGCATTTTGTCCCTCTCATATCTATTGACGACAGTGCGCTCTCTCTCTCTCTCTCTCTCTCTCTCTCTCTCTCTCTCTCTCTCTCTCTCCCTCTCTCTCTCTCTCTCTCTCTCTCTCTCTCTCTCTCTCTCTCTCGCTCTCTCTGTGTGTGTGTGTGTGTGTGTGTGTGTGTGTGAGTGTGAAAAACTACACGGAGATCCAAAACACAAGATCTTATAAAAGCAAAAGATCACAATGATACTATATTACATTGTTTTGCTTATTAATAATAATGTGACTGTTCCATTTGTCTTTTAATGCATCTTCAGTCATTCAGTTACACATCTGATACACAGCATCCTCTCTTTAATATTCTTTCTATTCAACCCAACATCCTCCCACAATCCATCTCCATCACCTCCACAGCCTCATCTCTCCTTCTGTTCATCATCCAACCAGGTCCACCTTCTCCATCTCACTCCAGCATCCTGTCAATTGACGAATTCCCTCATGTGCACAAACAGGTCAGAAACATGGAGTAATGGCAGGCTTTCTTTGTGGTATGGTGTGTTCCAAAACAACCTTAAAGCCTCGCAGCACTTTAAAGAGTCACTCAGATGTCTGGCAGCATGTTCTTTTTCAATGGTTAAGTCAAAGAAATCCATAAAACTCCAAATGCAAGGCAGATGTTCAGCAGCAGGAAAATCCACACCAACAGCCGTGGATCAACAGGACGGCCCTGTTTCTTTATTACTCAACACGTCAGCGTTGTTTATGAAGAATGTTTGGGATTAATACTTAGCGATTCAGTTTTTCGAGTTAATAAATAGGTCTGCTTGTATATTTTCCAGACAGAAGGATCATCGTTGATGAATGATGGAGACCTATAAAGGGATAATTAATCAAATCTGCCATGTCAGTTTTCCTGGCTTTGGGTTCCTTTTAGCCAGAAGACCACAAGAAGGGAGTGGACCTAGACACAGGACAGCTGGGGTCCTTCAGGATCACGTGCCCTGTTTCTGTTCTCATTATAACCCGGGTTTTGGATGGCAGCACGGCGGAGCTGAGTGAGTCCAATCATTCCGAGGCGCTGAGTTCGTACGGGTGAGTAATCCCGACCCCAGAACATGGCACAGAGACTCGGGAACTTTCATAAACAATAAAACTTCAAAAGTATCACGGGCTCTCTTCAGATGTTCCATGCTGATTAGTCAGGCTGAACAGGAGAAACAAACACACACACACACACACACACACACACGCACACACACACACACACACACACACACACACACACACACACACACACACAGGGCTCATTCTGCTGTGGAAAAATGTAAAGAGGAGAAGAACAAAACAGACAGAAAGGACAGAAGAGTAGAGAACAGTAAACAACTGCAGGAAGAGCAGTAAATAACTCGGAACTTTAAGAGAACAGTAAAAAAAAAAAAAAAAAGAGCTGAGATCAGAAAAACAGTAGTGGAAGGAAATGATGGGAGGAGAACAGTAAAGAACAGCTGGGACTCATCGACACTGCTTCGGAACAACTGGAGGTGAAAAAGGAGCAAAGCAGGTGAAAATGTAAAAAGAGAAGATTAAAGAAGAGTTGAGAACAGAAGCCTGTATTAGTGTACAGTAGGAAACAGTACAAAGGAATGAAAATGAAAAAAAGAACCAAAAAGAAAAAATATACAACAATAGAATACAATAGAGAACTTTACAGAAGAGTAAAGTACACTAGAGAACTGTAAAGAACAGTACAGAACAGTAAATATAGAGAACAGTAAAGAACAGCACAGATTATTAGAGAACAGTTCGAAACGATAGGGTATACAAGAACAGGAAAGAACATCATAGAACAGTAAATTACACTAGAGAACAGTGCAGGTTAGTAGAGAACAGTAAAGAACAGTACAGATGACCAGAAAACAGTACAGAGCAGTAGGGCACACATAAGAACTGTAGAGAACAGTAACGCTCAGTAGAGAACAGTACAGTTTACTAGAGAACAGTACTTACAAAGTACTGTACAGAACAGTAGAGTACTAACTAACTACTAACTAAAGTTAGTAGAGAACAGTACACAGATCAGTAAAGATTAGTAGAGAACAGTACTCAAAATAGTAGGGTACACAAAAGAAACACTACAGAACAGTACAAAACAGTATCAATGAGTTAAAAACAACAACAATGAGTAGAGCAACAGTACAGAAATGTAAACAGATAAGTAAAAATTATTGAAGAACAGTAGAGAACAGTAAAGTTTTGTAAAGAACAGTACACAAAACAGCACAGAACAGAAAACAGGAGAGATTAGTAAAAAGAAAAAACAGTACAGATCACTAGAGATTAACAAAGAACAGTACACAGAACAGTAAATATTAGTAAGGAACAGTACACAGAACAGTAAAGATTACTAAAGAACAGCACACAGAACAGTAAAGATTAGTAAAGAACAGCACAGCGCATTAATGATTAGTAAAGAACAGTACACAGAACAGTAAACATTACTAAAGAACAGTACACGTAACAGTAAAGAATTTCACAGAACAGTAAAGATTAGTTAGGAACAGTACAGAGCAGTGCACAACAGTATTAGTTTAGTAAGACTAGTAGTAATAAACAGTAGAGGACAGTAAAGACGTGTAAAGAACAGTACAGAGCAGTAAAGATTAATTAAGACCAATACAGAACAGTCAAGATTAGGAAGGAACAGTACCGAACAGCAAAGAACAGTACAGAAAGTAAAGAACAGGAGAGAACAGTAAAGATTAGTAATAAACAGTGAAGAATAGTAAACAGAACAGTAAAGAATAGTATACAGAACAGTAAGGAACAGTAAACGGAACAGTAAAGAACAGTACACAGAAGAGTAAAGAACAGTACACAGAAAAGCACAGCACTGAGGTTGTTGGTGGAGCTCTTTTTCATGAAGTATTAAAAATAAACTTGTAATGATAATGAAAAGTGGGAAAACCCCCTTCCTTCTGCTAGATCCTCTCTCTCTCTCTCTCTCTCTCTCTCTCTCTCTCTCTCTCTCTCACACACACACACACACACACACACACACACACACACACAAAGCTGTAGGAGGCTCTCATCAGCAGCAGCATTGAGTGGTGGTGGTGTGTGTGTGTGTGTGTGTGTGTGTGTGTGTGTGTGTGTGTGTGTGAGTGAGAGAGAGAGAGAGAGAGAGAGAGAGAGAGAGCAGTCAGTGAGCAGAAAGACTGGATGTGTAAAGCTGAACACAAGCTCTAGACTTCTCCGAGGTAAGAGAACTTTCTCTCAAATATCCCTATTGATAATATATCATTACTTCATATAATAATAATAAACAAACACATTTCTGATCATCTTTATAGTGTGTATGGAGTGTATAGGTTTCAAATAGTTTTAAATGGGTTTATATTTATGAGTTTAATCATTCAGCTGAATTGAATTCAGTTCATTTGCAAAGTTAGTTAGTTTAATTCAATGGTGAATTTAATCAACAAATAATCAAAAGAAATCTAGGTAGAAAAAAAATGAGTGAAATAATTATATATTTAAACGCAATAAAATAAATGTAAAAATCCCATATTTATTTATATCAATGAGTAATAGTAAAATATTGATCAAATTTGATTATTATGAAAGATTATGAAGTATACATGAATTAAGTAAAATAATTTTTTTAAAGAAAAATAAGCAAATAAAAAGACCAAAAAAAAAAAAAAAAAAAAAAAAAAAAAATTCTAAATATACATTTCCTGAATTATTAACTCCAGGTTTTTTCTTCCCAAAACGGATTCATGAATTTCTTATAAAAGCCAAAGCCACACATGGTGTTATTGCTAAATGAATTGGCGAGTAAACGACTGTATAATGACTTTACTGAGTTTTGAGGAGGACCGTGTTTGAGACGGAGATGCGTCACGGTGACTCAGGTTTCAGACTGAAGCCGGAAAGCCTCCGGTCACTGATCGTGCCTCTAATGGACAAAGTGTTTGCATGTGCAGTACCTGAGGAAGTCAGATTTCAAATGAAACTATGAGTTCACCCCAGGCCTCCTCACCTCACATCAGTACCTGACTTTGTGTCTGTATGAGATCTCACAAATCTCCACAAAATCTAGTGGAACATCTTCACAGAAGAGTGGAGCTCATTAAAAGAGGAAATGGGGACCACAAATAATGTCCAAGTATATATATATATATTTTTCGATGGCTCATTTGAGTTTTTAACATGTAAACAAGGGACGAATTCTAGAACCCTTCTGCGAAAGGAAACACTTTGTTGTAGCCCTTTTTTTGGTTCCTCTAGAATAAAAACCTGAAGAACCTGAGAACCTAAAAAAACTTAATAAGTAGGTCTTTAATGAACCTACATATAATTTGGTAAATGCTCAACCAGTCTTTGGTGGCATCGAAAGCGAGGCAGTTAACTAGTCGGCTAACTCATTTGTGATGGCAAATCAGTATGCTGTATGTTTATAGATCCTGATGTTAGCGGAGAACAGTGTCGAAAATGTGCACAACTATCTTCAAAGCTGCTTGGGAATCGAGTTAGGAATAAAAACCTCTGAAGTTGACACGTATAGCGACACGTCCTGAGGCCTTATGTGTGAATGCTAAGTGTTACAAGGTACTGAAAATGGAGACTCCTTCCATAAAGATCCTAAAGAGAAACCACATATAAGCTCCTTATATAAATTATCACACATTTGAACTGATTTTGATGTGAAATGTTTCCACAAAAAAACAAGTTTTATAGAAATCGACACTTTCTGACCAATCAGAATCGCAAATTCAAGCAGTGCTATAGTGTACAAGCAATCTATCATGATCCTGCTAGTCATTGGGGGGGTGGCCTGACAATGGTGACTCTCCATTGATTCTAAATTTCTCATTGGACAACCGAACGACTCTCCAAGATCAGTTCTGAAAAATAAAGTCCCACAGAGGGAATAGGGATTTATAGAGCTTTCTGTGACTTGAGTCGGCAGCAGTTACTTCCCCCTTTCCAAGTACAACTTTAACTGCTCTCATCTGAGCCCGAAGCCAAACATTTTCTTTCTGCCAGACTTCCAATCAGGGCTTTGAACTTCAGAGCTGACATGCCCTTGATTCTATCTAGCGTGAGCTTATATGCACAAATGTTCGGTGAGTGGCAAAAAGGGCGGTCACTCACCAACGCCTAACCATAAGCTTTGAATGTGTTTTTTGAACATCTCATTCCAAATTTAGTCTCCTTTTACTGTTATAGTAAGCTTTACTCTTCTGGAAAGATGTTCCATTAGATTTATGCTCGTTCAGGCGCAAAGTCAGGTACTGATATAGGTGATGTGAGAAGGCCAGTGTAGTGTATGAAGTGATCCCAAAGATGTTAAATAGGGTTGATATATACATACTTTGTGGTATTACAAAGTTTCGAAACTCGCTCTGTTTACAAGAAAGTACTTTATTTATCTACGTTTCACACACCATCACCTTCAAAATAGTCCCTTTGCACAGCAATACAGTGCGCCAAGCGTTCCTGCCACTCCTGGAATGTATCCTGGAGGTCTTCTTTTCGAAGCGTGTGAAGCATCTTCTGCTCTTCTCACCTGAACTCCACAATGATGTCAAAACAGCCAGCTTTGAGAATATCTTAGAAAAGAGAGCAAAGTGCACAGGAGCCAAATCTGGCGAGTGATTTGGGTGGGTGCTGAAGTGAGATCACGTTGTTTCCGGCGAGAAACACGTGTGAGGAGAGCTCAGTACAGGGTGCGCACGTGGTCAGAATAGCTTATGTGGTAACGCACATGATCAGAATAGCACGTTACACAGCTCCCAATGCACACAGGAGGATGTCTTTCGGCACACTGACTTATGAGGTTCGGTGCTCCTTGTGACTGTGCGTGCAGCCTTGTGCTGCCACCTGTTGGCCTGTTAAAAACCTAGTCTTGAAACTTTTTGATACCACCTCGTATATATACACACACATAGAACCATACAATTCTCTCATACTGACCACTGGATGTTCCACAGTGGCCAGGGTCCTACAGAGGTTTTCCAAGACGGGTTCCACTCGGAACAGACCTCGCAAGGGTCCATCAAAGAAGTTGAGTCCTTGTGCTGTGTGTCAGGTGCAGAAGCTGCTTCAAAAAACAGATGCTCTGGTGAGGAGATCTTAAAGGAGGAGAAATTGTGTCTTGCCTACAGTCAAGCATGGTGGTGGCAGCATCATGGTCTGGGGCTGCATAAGTGCTGCTGGTACTGGGGAGCTGCGGTTCATTGAGGGAAACATGGATTTCAACATGTACTGCGACATTCTGAAGCAGAACATTTATTAATATTGTTATTTTTTACTGCCTTAATCCTTCTGGGTATGGAATTCACCAGAGCTGCACAGGTTGTTGCTGGGATCCTCTTCCATTCCTCCATAATGACATCACGGAGCTGCTGGATGTTAGATACATGGAGCTTCTCCACCTTAATCTTGAGGATCCCCACAGGTGCTCAATAGGCTTCAGGTCTGGAGACATACTTGGCCACTCCATCACCTTCAGCTTCAACTTCACCTACAATGTTCTGCTGGTAACATTGCCTTGCTTGTGGTAACAGTGAGGATTCCAAACACTTCCATCCATTATATCAGTACTACTTGTATTTATACCACAGTGTTTCTGACTGGTGGATTTATAGTTTGAAATCGGTTTAATCAGCATTTTATATAAATGTGCAGTTTTTTGTACCTGTAACCATAGTGACATACGTTTTTCAGTTCAATACATTGGGAGACAGTTGCTGTAAATAACTGTAAATATTTGATAAATGGTTTGAGGCACGAGATAAATTTGTCGAACTGGAGAATAAAAGGTTCAAATGAGAAATATAACCAGAAATGGCTCCAGGAGCTAACACCAACAGTTTTATTATTAGTATAGACATAGAACAAGCCCTACTTTAGTTTTAGGTGTTATCCTGAGTAGAGACAACTCTAGGCCTACACATTGTCACTCCCAACTCATCACATATTGATGCGTTCATCAGGATCCCCTTGCGTAATTTTTTGATGCCCTGGGTACGCCTTTGCCATAATTTTCTAGGGTCAGTCACAACGGGTTAGGGTTAGTCAGAATGGGTTAGGGTTAGATGGAAGTGAGAAGGTGTTGCTGAATGTTGTTTGACAGACGGCACTTTGATATCAGACAGCGAGTGAATTTTAAATAATAAAATCAGTTGGAAAGCGAAATAAATATGAACTCGGGGCAGTCTGCTGCTTAACCAACACTTCTTTAGTTCTATAGAAGTCTATGAGAATCCCTGCACATTGAAAAATAAAGCCAAAGGGTTTCAAGTCTATGGGAGTCCCTGCACGTTGAAAAATAAAGCCAAAGGGGTCCAAGTCTATGGGAATCCCTGCACGTTGAAAAATAAAGCCAAAGGGGTCCAAGTCTATCGGAGTCTCTGCATGTTGAAAAATAAACCCAAAGGAGTCCAAATCTATGGAAGTCCCTGCACGTTGAAAAATAAAGCCAAAGGGGTCCAAATCTACGGAAGTCCCTGCACGTTGAAAAATAAAGCCAAAGGGGTACCCAGTGCGTCAAAATGTGATGCCAATGGATCCTGACGAACGCGTCCATATGTGACGAGTTGGGAGTGAGAACGTGTTCTCTAGGCCGAATGTGCCGTATCTAAAATAACGACCAAGCGTTATTTGTATCCATTCAGTCATGTTTTGCATTGCAACTGACATTTACAAATGACTATACTGCCCAAATTGCTACATATATACTGTACCATATAGCATGATTGCTTTTAAATGCTTCAATCATGCCATTTTCAGTATTTCTCCTACTAATAGCATTTAATAATGTCTATGGTTCATTTAGATGTGAAGGATGGTTGAATCTTGGCTGCTGACCCACAGTTTTTAAGTGTACTTTCATTAGGATTAGGTTTGGAAACACTTCTAACAGACACTACATTTCCCCAACACGGAACCTAGCTCCTTGAGAAAAAGTCTGCTCCCTCTGATTACAGCCGAAACACCAAGGCAAAGTCAGAGAATGTTTAGAAACAAGTTTAGAAACAATCCCTTTCCAGTCCACCACCATAACTCTCTCTCATTCCTTTTTTCTCCTTCTTTCTCACCACATATCGATTTAGAGTCATTGAGAAAACAATGGCTTCTTAAACAGTTGCAGATGAAACCACTAAAAAAATAACCCCACCCAACAACAATTGTTCTTACTCTCATCGAACCAAAGATTTTTCTATCAGAATGCATCCCAGAGCCATTTTTACCAAACGAGTCCTCGAACCTTGCAATTACAAAAAAACGTCTGGGAATGTCCAAGGAATGTTTACTGATTTTTTTTCCAGAACACCGAAGGGAGTTTTTTTTTTTTTTTTTTTTTTTTTTTTATAACCTAAAGATAGCCCCTACAGAACGTTCTTAAATGGCTTGTCTTTATAACCATAAACTAACCTTCTGAGAATGTTCTATATAAATACTAATAAATCCCCCTTTTCTGGAAAATAAACGCAAAAGGTTATTTATTGTGACAATTTCTAGGATTAAATAAAAAATACTTCCCAGTGGTAGGGTTTGGACCACACACTACCCTAGTCAAATGCAAACTGTATGAGCTTTTAGAAATATGAGGCCTTCAAAGGTTCCAAAGGAACATGGAAATTCTACATGGAACACATTTTGGAATTGAAATACTTTTTTTGGAATAAAGGAATAAGGAATAAAGGAATAAAAAAAGAAAAAAATATATTATAAAGGGTTTTCCAAGATGGGACAAACAAAGGACCCTTAAAACCCTTCAAGAACCTAAATGAAAGCAAATTGTTAAATTATTGCTCGGGAAGAAATTACCTGTTGTAGAGAAGTTGATGTTTTGTACCACACATTCACCTGGTTGAAATCCTTTTTGAGAGAGAAGCATGCTATTGTAGAAGCCTACAAGGAACCATTATGGGTTTATACAGAAGTACAATCAAACAATAACCTAGAGTACTTTGAAGAACCCCAATTATTCATGCGTTAACTTGGTGTGTGTGGAACAAATGTAAATTGTTGGTCAATATTTCTCCTAGAATCTGCCAAAGTATCTACTGGTACACCATTACCATAATAATGTTCTTGAAGAGTTCTGTTGAGGGTTTGTTGGATAAATAAGAGTACTCAGCTTTCCAAAACGTCTACTCCAAAAACTATACGGGGAACCACTGCATTTTAAGACTCTAGAAGAAATCTTAACGGGATAATGGACAAATTCAGTACCTAGAACCTGGCTTGGTACTTGGGCCACTAGTGGAAAAAAGGTTCTAAAGGGTGGTATCTTGGATATAATTAGGAAAAAAACACCATAGAGGTAGCTGAAGAAGCTTCTAGGGTGAAATAGATGATAAGGTAGATGATCAGCAACCACTTATGATCAATTTGTATTGCATTTTTTTCTACAAATATATTATCTGACAATATTGTAGCAGCAAATTCAATTCAATTCAATTTAATTCAATTCAATTCAGTTCAATTCAGTTACATTAAATCCAAACCAATTCAGTATAAATTCAGTTGAATTCAATTCAGTTCAATTATTTTTTTAAGTTCACTTTAATTCAGTGCAGTTCAATTCAATTGAATTCAGTTCAGTTCAATTATTTTTTAATTCAGTTCAATTCAATTCAAGTCAATTTTATTTGTAAAGCACTTATAACAATTATCATCGTCTTAAAGCAGCTTTATAAAAGTAAACAGCTTACAAATCTACATTTTAACATCATCAATTATTCCCTATAAATGTAGCCCTAATGAGCGAATTAGTGGGGACTGTGGCAAGAAAGATAACCCTGAGATGGCATGAGGAAGAACACTTTAGAGGAACCAGATTCAAAATGGAACTCATCCTCGTTTGGGTGGCACGAGGTGGCACGAATGTCTATAACAGTTCTATCATCAAAAAAAAAAAAATTTTAGGCAGAAGGTTGGTGTGCATTTAACATTTATGAAAGGAGCCTATCTATGGTGGTTCATCACTTGTATGGACAAAAGTCACCTGACCATAAGATTTCGTATTTGCTTTTTGACCATCCCATTCCACATTTAGTCTCTAGGTGTTCTTATAATAAGCTCCACTCGTCTGGGAAGATGTTCCACTAGATTTTATAGAGATTTGTGTTTATTCAGCCACAAAGTCAGGTACTGATGTAGGTGAGGTGAGGAGGCCTGGAGTGCAGTTAGCATTCATATTTATTAAAATCTTCCACTCTAACCCATGGAAAGCATATATTTGTGGAGCTGGCTTTGGATCTCCTAGTTGAAATGAAGGGAAAATTCCAGGCTGTGCAGTTTTGGGACTCCAGGATGTGTCGTTGAGGAAATAAACAGTAACCTGCCAGTGATTATTATTCTAAACCATATATTTCTGTAGCTTTTTATTCCATTCTAGTCACCGACATACTGTAAGCCGATCCAGCGACTTGAGTTTGACCGAAAGTCGTCCGTCCTGAACCGAATGTCAAACCATCAAACTTCCCTCGGCAGCTTAGCTCCGCTTTCCAAACGATTCAAACATGAGCCAGCGATTTCCTTCATGGGAAGCGAACAACCACAGGAGTGTGATTGGCCATAATGTATTACCTCTTTCCCATGACTAAGATGTGTGAGGCAGGATTTGTTTTTCCTCCTGCAATTAAATTGGCCCGAAATTGTAAATTTAACCTTCAAAATATTTCATGCGAATTGAGTGATGAGAATTAAAGGATTTTCTTTCTGGGCTCCATAAAGTCACTATTTATCTAGCGAAATGTCTAACCTAATTAGTCATTCAAATGACCAAATAAACGTCCATTACTGTAGCTAGCAACATTGAGAAGGTTGTTGTGAGTTGGGTTGCTTTAGAGAATTGTGCTTTTTTTTGTGTAAATTACTTACATAAAATTGACTTTTTTAATTGCATCTGATGAATTCTCATTCTCAAAGACAACTCATGTAGCTAATGTTGCTCTGATGCTAGCACTTTGAGGTTGGGGGAAATCATCAAAGAATCTTTTTTCATTCTAAAAATTCAGACAGCTTGCAAGGCCTGGATAACTTCACAAAAACACCTAAATCATGCCTGCTGTTTTTTCTTTTTTATTATTATATTATGAGACTTTGCTTAAAGGCCCAAGAACTTGGTTTGGTTCTACCTGTGATTTACTCAGTGCAGATTTGTAACCTGAACAGCTGGCAATACTCTGTGTCAGTCAAGTACTTGCAATTACAGCAATTTCCCATCACCCCCACCCCTCTGCAAAACCAAATTTGGATCAGGCTCGTTATGCTTGGCCTTGGTTTAAGGAAGGACACTCAATGGCACTGACAGACATTCTCTTGGATAACGACGTAATATAACTTGGCTTGCTTTTTCACACATAACACAGGTGTTTTTTTACACTCAAGGCTAATTATAAAACAGAACTTATAGCAAGGACATTCAGTGATTATGGTATAGGGTCCTTGCTTTTTTCTTGTTGCCAATTTAGAAGTACAAAAACCTTGTAACATAACACCAACTCTAAAACTTACCATTGCAATACTTAAATTATATCAGACATCACAATAGTTATACAACCCTAATTCGAAAAACGTTGGGGATAATTTGCAAATACTATAAATCCATATCCTATTCACAATAATAATAATAATTAAAAAAACACATAGCAACTGTTTAAACTGAGAATATATACCATGTTAAGGACAACATAAGGTCATTTTGTAATTGATGGCCGACCAGGTCTCAAAAAAGTTCCATGACAGGACAGGGCCATGTTTCGCACTGTGCAGCATCACGTCTTCTGTCCGTGTACATATGGGAACTGAGGAGACCAGTTGGTGAAGTTTTGGGAGAACGATGTGTGCCTGATTGTCATGTGGAAACGGAGGCGGAAGCCGAAGTAGCAGCAAAGAAATAAAGTTTTATTCAAAACAAAACACACAAATAAGGTGGAGCCAACACAACGAACACGCAGGAACACCGCCAGCATACATCCACCTCGGACCATGTATAAACACGCATGAACGCGCAATAAAGGACCCCGAGTGTGTGTGCAGTGAGTGTTCATATAGGCGGTTTGATTAGCGTGTGATGAGAGTCAGGTGTGTGTGATGAGAGTCAGGTGTTTGTGGTTAGTGCGACGGAGAGAAGCTCCTTGCGGGCGGGGCGCGCACGAGAGAAGGAGCGGGGCGTTCCCCGAAGCCCCGAGGTTTGACAGCCGCTGAAGGGGGCGTGGCAGTGGGATCCCTGACACTGATACTGGATTCTAGATTGCTTAACACTTCTGGGTGTTCTTTGTTGTGTTTTTCGTTTTATGATGCGCCAAATGTTTTCAAATGATGAAAGGTTTTCTGGGAAGGGTTTTCTTTAAAGCTTCTTTGAGACTTCTGATGATATTATGTGCTGTAAATGATGAGATATTTAATTGTTTTGCAATTTGATGTTGAGGAACATGATACTGAAATTGTTCCACAATTTGTAGACACAGTCTTTCGCAGACTGTACCCCATCTTGATGCTTCCATCCCAACCTAGAGCACTACTTTAATTTGGTACACACAAAGCACCGAACCCTACACCCTGTAAATTGATGCTAGCAGATGGTTGCTTAGCCAATTTCCCATATATTAAATAAAATCCATTTTGCATGAGAAACTCTACTACCTTAGATCCAATGAGGTGAGGAATGACAATTCCTCATTCTGGTGTAAAATTGACTTGTAGTCTATACAACAAATACATTTTCATTAATGGTATGCAGAAGATGATTTAATCCAGAATGAACTACTGAATTTTGTGTTTAAGTGAATAAAAATTGTAAATCAATTTCATAAATCCATTATTAATAATGATTGATGAGACTCTCCTGCGACCCTATTTGCATCTTGGGACAATCCATGCCTTCAGGTTTTGTGTAGAACTTTAAAAATAATGGTTTCCTAATGAAAATGTTTAATTTATCTATCATGTTTAGTCTACATTTGTATATTTAAGCCTCCTTAAAGTGGTTTATATACAGAAGTGTCAGTAGGGGTTGTGTAACTTCAGGATATGATCAAATCTTCTTGGCATCTTATTACAGCTTCATCTCTGTAGTAAAAACACATGTGAGAAAACACACATTGTAACAGCTCAAAAAATGACAGAGAAGTAAATCTGTAATGGATTTATTATTTCATTTAAGGTCACGGTGCTTGCACAAGACACGGCCAAAATAACTATGGGACCAAGTTTTTGGAGCCTTTGTGTCCTCTTGTGTGCCTGGACATGGGGAAAAAGTATGGGCCTGTCACGGAGAAGGAGAGCCTGGGAGGAAAAGGGAGAGAACGGGCCTAAAAAATGCTCATACACTTTCCTGGTCCCCGAGCAGAAGATCACAGGGCCTATCTGTGCAAGTCGTGGCCCCTCGCTTCCGGACAAGGATCGCGTAACCAGGATGGACATAGCAGATGTCCGTGAGCTGATGTCCAAGCAACGGCGTGAAATCGACACCTTGCGGATGGTAGTGGATGTTGATGGCAACATGGTGAATGAGATGAAACTGCTACGGAAGGAGTCTCGGAACATGAATTCCCGCGTCACGCAACTCTACATGCAGCTTCTACACGAGATCATTCGCAAGCGGGATAATTCGCTGGAGCTCGCGCAGCTTGAGGGACGCATCCTCAATGCAACAGCCGAGGCATTGCGGCTCTCAGCCCGCTACAAGGATCTTGAAGCCCGATTCTCTAATCTTGCCGCTGTGGTCAATAACCAGTCTATTGTGATCAGTGCTCTGGAAGAGAGGTGCCTGCAGGTGTACGGGAATCAGAGGCAGGAACCGCTTCC
The DNA here is from genome assembly GCA_014706435.1 of Silurus glanis. Lineage (NCBI taxonomy): Eukaryota > Metazoa > Chordata > Actinopteri > Siluriformes > Siluridae > Silurus > Silurus glanis. Next base: position 329,241 of record JAAIIK010000181.1, read on the forward strand.
CCCGCCGCTCGTCCAGGTTGTTCCCGAGAACATTCCGGTGCACGTGCCCCGTCTTTCCAATGAGATCCAGAGGGTCCACGGCCGAGCTTTCCCAAGGGAAAGGGGATCTAGATCAGGCTTAGAACCTACTGAAAGTACCCTGGAACTCAAACGACCACAAACTGGCAACTTCAGTTCAGAAGGTAAGTGAGAATCAGTTTCTAAGAGATACCCAGACATAAGCAAATGGCAAGTTAAGGGTTTTTTGGATAGTTAAGGGTTCTTCAAAGATTCTAGATTCCTCAAGCGATCTCCATGGCCCAAAACGGAAAGAAGATTCTAGGTTTAAAGTTTAGCAAAGCAAGAAGAAGGTAGAGGTGAAGGGGAGCATATTAGCTAATATATGCTTTAATATAAATGACCTATCTTGGAATATTTTGGGACTTAAAACACAGGGGATAGTATTACTACTAATTTCTTTAGGATCAGGTAAACGTGGGATTACAAAAACAGCCCGGACTTCTCGCAGTTCCAGTCCTGAAATTGGAGTCCATACATATGTCAGCTTTTTTGGCCCTAAAATCAGACTTTGCACATTTTTCAACATATTTCAAGCTCTCTGTTTTCTTTCAGTCCGACAGACCACAAAGTATGTGACAGCCAAGCTCCATGAGTGTCCAAGATATTTTACCAACCAGTCAGCACAATTTTAATGCACTGCAACCACGAGTAGGAAGTGTTCATGTTTGTTTTGACTCCCTACCTGTCTTCTGTTCACCCTTTCATTCCAGACGGTGAATTCTACTTCATGAAATGCATTTGCCAGGGTTGAAAGCTTTATGAGGAACTCCTTTGTAAAGTTTTTCAACATTTCAGCTTTGCTTTAATTGGCACATATTTATGTTCCTAATGAGCAAGTCGGGGGTGAGGGAAAAACCTTCTGAGATGTCTTGAGCAAAGAACTCTGAGAGGAATCTCAGGAAACTACAAATACATTTACAGCATTTGGCTTACATTTATCTCAGTCATAAACTGAGCAGCTATGGGGTTAAGGGCCTTGCTCAGGGGCCCAAAAGCTTAGGGTGAACTCATGACCTTCAGATCCCAAAATCCAATACTAATCTACCACCTCCCTCTGTGGCTCCCGAACTAAAGCGAACTTATGCTTATCTAGTGATACTGGCTCTATTGCGCAATTATAAACCATTAACATTGCACAATAGGACCCTATTAAGTCAAACAATAGTAAGGGTGTGTTAAAAGTTTAATCTATGATGAAACTATACAATACAATGTGTATTGAATTTGAGGTTTATTTGTTGTTTCCTTCTGGAATTTGAGGTCCTTTCCATGACTGCCTCCATGCAATGCAGGCTGGACATGCTACTACTGGAATGTACCTTCTTAAGCCAGAAGGCAGTGACAGGCCTATGCAAGCATGGTGTGAACAAGACGTGGACAACGGAGGCTGGACCATCATCCAGAGAAGGAAGGATGGCTCTGTTAACTTTTTCAGAAACTGGGAAAGTTACAAGGTAAAGTGTGAACTCTAACTCCACATTAAGTCTTTTTTTTTTCTTTTTGGACTGTTTTTTTAAAATCCCGCTCCTGCTAAATTTCTGAACATTACCGCCCATTCCTGCAATGTGTGTCTCACTAATTATGTCACAGTTTATAAAGATTGTGTAAAAATTTACACAAACATTAGGGCTACGATTAACTTACAGAATAATAACAGACATTACCCATTAAACTAATAGTAAAATAAAGCAACGCTAACATAAAACAGCACACATGACAAAAATGTTTTTGTTTTTATTAGCCATAAAAAAAATCTTACTTAGAAACAACTTTCAAACAAAACATTACAATAAGCAGGATCTGTGGGATGGTGGGACTCACACTATATTCGTTTTCCCGCCCACTCCTACCCACGGTAAAGGTAAACCGCCTACTCGCACTAGATTTCGGGGCTCTACTGTGGGCCAGTAGAGCCCACAGTAGAGCCCCCAAGTACAAAGAGCTTCTACTATAATGTTTTTGCTAATTACAGATTATACAAAAGCCCTATTCTTTTGCTCCAATCAGGGGTTGGAGCAAAAAATACAGAGAAATTGTGAAGAAAAAACTAATTATAGGTAATATGTGAAGCTTTGACTCAATTCAAAGTAGACAAAAATTCAGTGAATGCAAGTAAAAAAAATATATATATATATCACCATTCAATCTTTGGAAGTTTGCTAGTCATATGCATACATTGATTGCATTATGAATCCGAAGTACAATACTATGCAAATAACCATGATATACCATTTGGCGTCAAGGCTAGTTTGACAAACGTCACTAAAGAAATCATGCTAACAGAGGATGAACTAGCAGGATTCTACATGGATAAACTTGCCAAACTAAAGGAATTGGAAGCTGAGCATATTTACAATCGATGTAAAGAATAATAATAAAAAGAAACATGTTTATACTTGGAATTGGAATTATGCAGGAGTAAACATATTCATTATCAATAATAATTCAAGTGAAATTCAAATTCGCCAAAATAGCGCAGTGTCAAAGTATAATTACTCAAGTATTTTTCACCCAAGGCTCCATTATTCTTCCCCGTCCCTGTAGACAACAGCAACAGCCTGTCTTGAACAAAGTGCCAAGAAACAGAAGGCAGCAAAGCAGGAAGGCACACTCTGTGCCAAACCTCTTTATGTTCTTTCCAAAAAGACTGTGGGTTCTTTTTGCACGGGAATCTCCAAGGAATCGATACATGCTCTCGAGGCTGTCGTGGGTGATTGAGGGTACTGTTCGACGTAGCCAGAAATGCGATGCCCCATTATTTCTGCCTAACACTGACTCTCGGAATACGTCTCGCCTACAAGTGAAAGATGACTCTTGAAAACCTCAAGACATTTGTCATGATTCCAGGACCTAATGGAAAACCTCGTTCTGAACCAAAAGGTTTATGTTACTTCTCCGTCTTCAGGAAATACAAATTGCGCCCACTTGCGTAAAATGCACACAAATGACACAGTCGCTGTCCAATATTTATATGTGGTCGAGCGCAGATTGAGATATCAGCATTTTTCAACTTTTGCTTTAGAGCAAGCGACTAGATAGTTAATAGGGGAGGAGAAGGTTTGGTTTCATGTGCATTTGCATGCAAGCGATTCAAGACTGTCCTGATTCCTTGTTTATGACAGGTTACTGAAAAGTCAATAAACCTACTTAAACAGAAACAAGCTCCCCTTTCTGTTCTGAACTAATATAGTAGAGCAACACTATAAATACAATCTGATTTCTTTTTCATTCCACTCCAGCAAGGGTTTGGCAACATAGATGGTGAGCACTGGCTGGGTCTGGAAAACATCTACAACTTGGGCAAGCAAGGAGATTACAAGTTGCTGGTGGAGCTTCAGGACTGGATGGAAAAGAAGGTGTACGCAGCCTACAGCAGCTTCCATCTGGAGCCTGAGAGCGAAGCGTATCGCCTTCGCCTGGGCACTTACCAAGGCAATGCTGGGGATTCTTTGTCCAGTCATAATGGCAAACAGTTCACCACATTGGACCGGGACAAGGATGCCTTCACAGGTTACTATTGATTCAGACATACATGGTCCAGTAATGGTTTGTTTGTTAATAACTATTCGTGTTGGTCAAATGCATTATTTTATAGGTCTCATTGATGGCATGATAAAAATTAGGGATGTGCATCTCTATAACTGAGGCCGATCCGATTCACATCTCGATGCATAGCCAACGATACGATGCATCAAAGATACATATGAAGCAGCTACCGACGCGATACGATAAGATGCAGTGCGATCCGATTTCGTTTCGTTTCAACACAATGCGATTCAATGGAATACGATGCGATGTGATGCAATATTGTTCAGTTTACTTAAGTGCCTTCTGAATTCTAATGCTTGGCCCCTTTCACAAACATCCTTTGTGGATGTTTGTTCCTGTTATGTCTGCAGGAAGATGCAGCTCTATCTCTACCATGTTAATCTGTATTCTATGTGCCTCTCAGGACACGCCTCGGTCTCCATAGTATTGTGATACGTCATATTCACGTAGCAGCAGCGGTGCTCTCAGAAACGAGGAGGTACCGATCTACATATCAAATATTGGTCACAAACTATTGGTCACTTTCTAAATAATAAAATTATAGAGCATCTACTACTAATTATATATATATATATATAAAAAAATGGCAAACTGATGCATCACATCGTTGACTTGTATGCCAACGCTCAGATGTGAATCAGTAAATCTCACCATCCTTTATAAAAATACTGTAGGGTTATGGACACAAAGTCTTAAGGGTTTCAGGGACTTAAGGGATTGAAAAATGTTTTTGTCTGGCTTCATTCCACAGGAAAAAAAACAAAGACAAAAAAACCCCCAATGGAAACGGAAAGGACCACCCCCTGACCTTTTGACTATCTTTTTGTGGGGCAACTTTGGTGTACTATATTTCATAGGTCGTACTAATTTGTCGTTCCTTTGCGATTCCAGGAAACTGTGCTCACTTCTACAAAGGTGGCTGGTGGTACAATGCATGTGGCCAGACCAATCTCAACGGCGTCTGGTACTCTGGCGGCGTTTATCGCAACAAGTTCCAAGACGGTATCTTCTGGGCTGACTACGGCGGAGGTTTCTACTCCATGAAAGCTGTGCGCATGATGATCAGACCTATAGACTGAAGCAAAAAGCAAACAAACCAAGCCAAAACCTGAACATAGTTGAAAGCCTCCATCTCTGTGCATATGCAGTGGAAAAACTGAAAAGTTAAAAGAGCTGTGGAAAGAACTCGCAATTCTGATTTTAAGTAGATAAAAAGGTCAAACTGATCAGCTTTTTACGAGCCCAGATCTTTGGAGGTTCCTGTGCACATAAGGCTTTTATACAAACTGCATCATGATTAGACAATAAATCAAAGGTGCATGTAGTTTTCATGGATATATTTCACTGCAGGGACCCTTATAAAATGCCATTGTGGTTTCCTTCAAGCTTATTTGTGAATGCGTTCATTCATTTTTGCTTTTATTTAACAATCCTTCCACTTTGCTTGCTCAGATTTGTGGTCACAACAGCCTGAGAAGGTCAGCCAAGAGATCTAAATTGAATTAAATTTTATTTGCCTGATATTTTGAAGCTTTGGAGTTAGATTTGAAACAAATCAGGATCAGATTGAATCTCCTTCATGGTCATCCACAAAATACAACTCTAGTGGAAGAATTATGAGGTGCCACACCCTCTGGAATGGTTTTGCTCAAACTCATTTCCCATAAGTAAAGGGACAATTCAAATGACCAAAACCAATTTCCAAATTGACAAAGGTTGTAAAGGTCTAGCCTGTCAGTGGTTGAACTATTTAAATTCAATGTTGGTACACTCCCCCATCGCCCAGGTCCCCAGGCCCCCATGGTGCAAATCTTCAAGCAGATACCCTTATAGCTCAGTGGTTAAGACTCAGGGTTGCTCAATGGAGGGTAGGGGGTTCAAGCCCTGGTATCACCAAGCTGCCACTTTTGGGCCCTTATCCATCTGTGCTCCAGGGGTGCTGTATCATGGCTGACCCTGCACTCTAACCCCAGGTTCCTCCAGGTACATCATTAGGATATTTGAAGAAAGAATTTCACTGTGCTTTACATTCAATCCAGAGCGACTTACAACTGAGCACTACAAGGGTAAGGGCCTGTGCTCTGGCACCTACATGGGTGGTGCTGGGATTTGACTTGCACTCTTCTGAAGTCCAACACCTTAACCACTAAGCTACTATTGTACCTCCACCACCAATCCCACTTGTCTGTGTCTGAAAACAACCATTCTGAGAAAGTTTGAGCACAGCTGCCTTAGTCTGCACCTAAGCAATCTCTAACGTGATTCGATTGCAGTTAGTTCTCTCAATTGACTCGACTACAAGATGCTGGGTTTTTGAGTGGTATAATACCTGACCTTTATTGTGCAGGTGGGGCATTTGTGAACCCGAAAGACTAAATGAAAAGACTGTACCTTGCAGTAGCTTTCAGAGAACTGAAATACATCAAATTTGACTAAACTTCAATTCGATTTAATTTAATTAAATTCAAGTTTATTTCTATCGTGCTTTTTACAATGGACTCAAATCAGCTTTACAGAGATAAAGCGGTTATAAAGATGTATAAATGTGTATTAAAACTATCTACATTTAATGCCTATAAGTTTGTTCCTTATAATTGTACGTTTGTCCCTAATGAGTGAGCCAGTGGCGACTGTGGTGAGAAAAAACTCCCTAAGACTTCACAAAGAAGAAACCTCGAGAGAAGCCAGACTCAAAAAGTAACCCATCCTCATCACCGAATGTTCATTCATTACAGTTCTATCATTGTTGAGGTGTGCGGAGATGGGTGCTGTTCATGCAACCTGTGGTCCTGAACCATTGTCTATAAAAGTTCTTAAGATGCTCAATAACTTTATGGATCTTTGGCAGCTGAGGTGGAGTGAAGAGAACTCCATCCAGAGGTACGGATGAATCGGGCAGATCTGAATAGAAGAAAATGGCAGGAACTCTGGTCACTGGTACATTAGGAGCCTATTTAACTTGAGAGAGAGAAAGAGAGAGAGATAGATAGAGAGAGAGAGAGATAGATAGAGAGAGAGAGAGAGAGAGAGAGAGATAGAGAGAGAGAGAGAGAGAGAGAGAGAGAAAGATTTCAAAAACCTTCTAAAAGCAGGTGAAAAAAAAATTTTATACTAACCAGGACCGTTTCTCAGCATAGGCAAACTAGGTGGGGTCAACTAGGGTGCAATTAGCTGGGGGTGCCACTTAGCGCCCCCTGCCTGCTCTTGCCCTCGCCCATTTAAATAATTTACCAGTGTAATATACAGTACATTTTGACATACTTGTATTCAGGCAGTTTTGCAACGATTAATAAATGTGTTTAACCTTTTTAATGGAAGGTTGCGGAATGGAATGATTTGTATGGTGTGGGGGTGGAACATTAGGGGCGCGGGGGTGGGGGGTTGTATGTGGGGGTGGGGTGCGGGGGTTATTAATGGGAATCTCACTTAGGGTGCCAAAACGGCTAGAAATGACCCTGATAGTAACTCCATAAGCTTTAGATTCAGATTTCTGTAAGAACAAATTCTGTATAAAGCAACAGAAGAGCTTATCCAGATCCATTCTCAGGTTCAGGTTACCCTCGACCTCCCCCGAATAAACGTCGCTTTCAATGCTGAGACGTATCAAAGTCACTATATTATTTTGCCATGCTTCTTTTCACGTTTTGCAGCCAGAGACTGCTTAATGACTTTGACACAGCGCTCCAGACTGCCATGCTTTATGTCTAAACAAGTTCTTATGAAGTCAGAGTACTATGAAAAAAAAACAACACCACTATTTCATTGTGCAATGCATTGAAATCAAATCCAGAGCTGAATATTTTGACGTATTACAAAAATAAGAACGAATTATGGCCCAATTCTGGTTGTCTTTTGAAAAAAAAACAACAAAAAAACAAAAGGAAACTGCAGACCAAGCAAAAGGCCTCCGAGGGGTACGGGCACAGACAACGAGAACCAGATTGCTGAAAACCCAAACAGAACTCTGAGAAAAAAAAAACAAGGAGAGTGAGGCGAGTTGGTGGAGGTGGGGAGAAAAAAGTGGTTAAAAAGGAAGTGAAGGGTTTTTTTTTTTGCTCTCCTCTATAATACAAAGGTTGTGTTTGATCTCAGGAGTCGGAAAAAAAATCCCAGTGGGCAGTAAACGCAAGCGATGGCTAAACCGTCGCTTGGACCGCAAGGACTTACAGGAGCCTCGAATGTCAATGTAGCTTGAACGTTCCCTGGCGTCAAAATATTATGCATCCGTGACCTCAAACTATGCTGTCAGGAGTATCGTGTTACTCTAATCCGTTCGATAAGGAAAACAAAGCGCTCTCGGATGATGAGCAGTGTGATCGATTGCTAAGTCAATATAGCTAGGTTATTCCTACATGACCTATAGGTCTGTCAAACACATCACTCATCACCAAGGAGTCAGCGAAAGTCTCCGTGCTGACAGAATGTGCGACTGGATCCTGAACGTTGTGGGGTAAAATGCTTTTAGCAGGCTGCGATTTGAGGTCGTGTTCACAATTCTTGAAATAACACAGCTTTTCTTTTCTTCGGATTCAACACGTCCACCGTTCGCAATTTGTCAAAATCACATATATGAAGGGCTCTTTTAAAGAAAACACTAATTTTCAATCAAGAAATGGCATTTTCATGGTGTTGTTGTTGAATTTACAGTATAGTGACCGGTTCAAGTGCAAACCACACACTCGTCATGTTAAATGTAGCTGAGTTTAATAGAAGACCAGATGGGAATCTGACACACAGCAATTTCAACTTCAGCCATTCTTTTTTTCCTTTACGGTGAGGTTTATTGCTACATAAACATGTTTAAAACAGTTCACTGAAAGTTTCATGGAAACACATTTACTCTGTGTTTGGAAAATTTGCTGCGACCCTAAAAAAGTCATACATAACATATTATTTATGACACCTGCAGGCCGTGAATTTTACACCTTCAGTGGTGTCCTACCTGAATCAATCATCTCTTTATACCTCTTTATACCTACCTGAATCAATCCATCTCTTTATATCATTATGACACCACAGCTATAGAAACCATCAATATTATTGGTTAAGGCTCTGGGATACAGATCAGGAGGTCGTGGGTTCAAACCCCGATATCACCAAGCTGCCACTTTTGAGACCCTTGAGCTAACATTTAACTCTTTGTGCTCAAGGGGTGCTGTAGGATGGCTGACCCTGTGCTTTGACCACAGCTTCTTACAGAAATAGAATAACAATTTTCCTGTGGGATTAATAAAGTATTCTAAAATAATAATAACAAAATAATAATAAAATATGCTACATTTACATATACATTTATGGGATTTCAGAGCTTAATAGTCAAGGCATTGGATTTTGGTTTGGAAGGTCAAGTTCAAATCCCACCACTACCAAGCTGCCCCTGCCGGGCCCTTCAAGCAAGGCCCTTAAACCTTAACTGCATGCCACTCTGGATAAGGGCATCAATCAAATGCCTAAATGTCAACGTTAATTTGCCAGACACCCATAGGTTGTTAGGGTAGGAAGGTTAGGATTTTGGACTTCTGATCAAATAGTCATACATTTAAATCCTAGTTTCCCAACTGCTGGGCCTTTGACCAAGGCCCTTAACCCTCAACTGCTCAGCTGTAAATCGTATGCAGAGCGACCTATATTTTAACTTAAGGGCCTTGCTCAGGGGCCCAGCAAGCAGGCAACTTGTTGTGGCTGGAATTTGAACTCGCCTTTTGGATCTAATACATTAACCACTAAGCTTCCATGTCCCACACTGATACCCAAGTGCAGTATATTGTAGTTATAAGCTCAAATCCCTGTTCCACCAAGCTTCCATTTCTGGGCCCTTGAGCAAGGCCCTTAACCTTCAACTGCTCAGTTGTTGTTGATATACTTGTAAATCTTTCTGGATAAGGGTGTCTGCCAAGTGCCAAATAAAGGAGAAGCAGCACATTTAAGAGAAATGCTATGAAAAGAGAAGAATGGACTATTGGAAAAATATTTTAAAATGTAGTCATAAGTATAAGTGGATAAGAGCTTCATGTTCTTTATTTTACTAAATAAATGTGCTAGCATCAAATATAAAAAAACAATATTTGGACAAACGTTTGTAGACACCTGACCATAAGATTGACATGCTTTTTGAACCATCCGATTTCCACATTAAGTCCCCATTTCCTGTTATAATAACCTCCACTCTTCTGGAAAGATGTGCCACCAGAGATTGTGGAGATTAGTGCTCATTCAGCTACAAAGTCAGATACTGATGTAGGTGAGGTGAGGAGGCCTGGGGTGCACTCACCATTACATTGCAATCACGCGAGTCACTCAAGATCTTTTACTCCAACCATGTAAACTATATCTTCATGGAGCTGGCTTTGTGCACAAGGGCATTGCCTTGTTGGAACAGGTTTGGGTCTCCTAATTCAAGTGAAGGGAAGATTGAATGCTAGCAGAATATAAAGACATCCTATACAATGGTGTGTCTCCAATAGTTTGCCTAAGAACCAATTATAGAAAAGTCATCTGTCCAAATATGCTTTTCTATATAGTGTATATATTGAGAGAAAGAATGAGAGAGAGAGAGAGATGATGATGCTAATGAATATATTTGAGGGGACATCTCATTGGGGTGCACTTCTCTTGCTCATCTCAAGTCCATAATCTTATCCACTATGCTACCACTTGAAAACAAATTCCCACAGCTACGATTACTCAAAATCTAAAGAAAAACCTTCCGAGAACAATCTGGATTGGGAAGTTTGGTTTGTGATGGTCGGGGAAGTGACATTTAAAAAAAAAATCAGCTTAGGTTAGCTTAACTTATCATTAAAATAGCTTATGCCAAAATCATCTAGCATTACTAGTCTTCTTCTTCTTCTTCTTCTTCTTCGTCTTCTTTCGGCTTCTCCCGTTGGGGTCGCCACAGTGGATCATCAGTCTCCATACCCCCCTGTCCTCTACATCTGCCTCTTTCACACCAACTACCTGCATGTCTTCCCGTCTTCCTGTTCAACTGGTAGCATCTTCTCTCAGGTTAAGAGGTAAGTATACCTCAAGACTCTTCTCTGTTCTGGCTTTGAGATGGTGGAATGAACTCTCCTAGATGTCTGAACAGCAGAGTCCCTGGCTGTCTTCAAGCGATGGGTGAAAACCCACCTTTTCCTGAAACAGTTTTTCAGGTTTGCTTTGTCTTTTACAAACAAAATGAATCAAAATTCCTCTCAACAGAGTTGTAGTCTGATTTATCTTAAATTGTAATCTAGCGGTTTGTCGGGACGCAATAAAAACAATAGATGTTTTTAAACTGGGTATCGGAACAAAAAAGATATAACTCGAATACGTAACTAGGACAAGGAGGAGATTTCCAATAAAGAAAGAGAAATTCGTGGATTATGCGAATATGCAAATGAGATAAGTGAGACTTTAAAAAATAGAGGTGGAATCTCAGAGAAATATGTAAATGATCAAAATACAAAAAAAACGTGAGTCGTTTTTTAGATTGATTTTTGCACTTGCAAACGTCAGTCAACTTGTGCTCTGTTTGGGATGTGCCTCTTAAGAGCTCGTAGGACGTACCGACTGACTGCAATAAAGCTGTTTTGCTCCTTTGGTAAAGTTACATTTTTATGTCAAAGATAAGTTTAGTTTGTTTAAGTAAATTTTAGTAAAGTAAAATAGTATTTACATGTTAACTAGCCTAACTAAAGCAACGTAACAAATTCAACGCTTACTTTATAAGTCTAAGTGCCTGCGAGAATAATTTACTATTTACTAATAATCTATTAATTGTTGGTTATGTGACAATTTGAGCAGCAAGAAAAAGGAATGAAAGCCACCCTGCAAGTGCGTCTGCTCAGAGACATCGTTTCCGACATCGGTTGTCCACATACTGCTCAGTAAAGTTAAGCGAAATTTGATCTTTATGGTACAATCAGGATTGCAAACCCCACTTCTGAGCTCAATTAGAGGATGCTTCAGTTTCAGCCAGGTGAATAAAGTATAAAAGACCAGAGATCTCAATGTCGTTCAAAAACTCCTCACAGCTTTCAAACGTTGGATGCAAAAAAAAAAAAATCATAATGTAGGTCAATCATGCACCGATTTAAAAATCTTACAGATGTTCTACAGATGGTTGAAATCTCTCTAGCAATATATATAGGTATTTTTTATATGCTTGCAAATCATTCTTTCTTTGTGTGAGACTATTTATAAGAGAACAAGCCAAAAAGTAAGACCGTGAAAAAGGAGAGGGTAAAAAAAAACCAAAAGGGCGTTGCTATGAGACTTCCAGCTGACGTTTTCCAGTCCACTGTGAAATCACGCTTTGTCAACAAGTTTAACAAGGACCATTAAGGCAAAGACGGAGGAGTAAAGGAGGGCGATCCAAAAGCTTAGGAATTTTCGGCCTTATAAACAGATTCGGTCTTGGCAAGTCTCAGATCGCTTCATGAAATGTGGATTAAGATGGCCACTTATTGTAAATCCTAATGAATTCCATCTTCTCGTGTCTTTCGGCTCGGATGAATGCGGGCTTTTGTGTATGAGGTGGCATGACAATCTGTGTAGCTATCTTTAAGCATTCAATTAGTTTGTATGGACAAATTACAAATTTCAAAATAACATTTCAGAAACGAGGAGTGAATCTGTTGTTCTGAATCATTGGTTCCCTGAATGGGGAATTGATTTGAATAAATAATACAAAGTATGTTATTTTCGGTATCGAAAAATAACAAAACCGTCCTCATACTTTTTTAACTATTTGAAAAACTAACATTGCAGCTCTGAATAATATAATAGCTGTACCTGAGCCACACCTTACATACACCTTATATACTATACTTACAGTAAAACTAGTAGCAGGCTGTGTATTTCACCCCCAGGCCTTCAGCGATGTCCTTCCTGAATCAATCCACCTCCTAATACCATCATTATGACGCCACGTCTGCAGAAACCATCAGTATTGTAGAGAAGTGCAGTAGGACAGAGCGCTGCAACACAGACAGGAATCTCATACAGTGAGAATGAATGTCATCACTAAAGCAAGAAACCCAATGAACACACTTCAACACGTCTCCTTTCACAGTAGCCACAACAGCACCGCCCACATACAGAAGCAGATGGCATCGATTTGAACCTTATTAAATTAGTTTTCTTTGCATTTGCGCATTTTTATTTGAAACGAATGCAAAATTGTATTTTTGTGGTTTTGTTTTTTTTTTTTTACAAGAAAATGAAAAAACAACTGTTCTGAACTGTTTCGGCCGACCTTTGCTCAAGATGTTCAGCTTTTTCTAGAAAAATCCGTCTTGTAAATGGCCTCATAAGTGTATCTGCGTCCAAATCAATTTCTTCTCCTCTGTCAGTCATCGTGGAATGAAAAAAAAAAAAAAAAACAGCTATAAAAAATCCACATGAATATATTTGAGCTTGTGCAGTTTGCTACAGATGTGGGTTGTGAGCTCTGACTAGTGCGCTCTCTGACGTCCATTTAACGGACGTACAAAATGCCGATGTCATTGGACGCCTGCTAGTTGGCCCAATGAGGTGAACTTGCAATCTGATTAGTTAAAGCAACAGCTTCAAGCAACATGGATTTGAAGCTAACTAAAGCCTGATTATTTCGGATTTGGATGAAACCTCCAATATAAAATTACACCAGAGAAAAACAGAATTGAATAGAATGAGAATCGATTATTGAGAATAATTGAATATGTGTTCATGGACAAAAATATATCAAAACATAATGTCAGTGATTCTGATGGAAGGGTTTGCTGTCCTTAATGGCTCTCCACTGCCTTAAAACCCTGACTAGAAATAACAAAGTAACTGCAATCCTTCAAACTCTATGGAACAGCATTTGAAGGTCCTGCAGGATGTGTGGAGACCCAGTATGAGCCAATTCCCCTTGTTGTTGATCCACCGACTGTAAAAAGAAAAGACGGAGACACAGTATACAGTATGTGAGCCTTGTTTTACAGTGAGACAGACAGATGCCAACAGTTGCTTATTATTCGTCACAGCATGTCTCCTTGACATGACCAGTGTAGCACGGGTCACACCACGGCGTGCACGTACCTCCTACCCGTTCTACAGTTCTGATGTTTAACGCCGAATTCTTCACGAGCAAAAATAAATCACCGGATCTTCGAAATGCTGTATGCAGACTCATTAACTCCCAACCAGTGAGAAAATATCCTGGAGAGATGTGAGGAGCCAAAAGGATCACGTTCAGGCAGTTCTCAGCGTGGGGATGTGTGGGATATAGAATCTCCATGGCCAGTTTTTACTTGCCAACTTGGCTCTATTTAGGTTGATTTACGAGCCGAAGCTTTTGGATGAGGCTTTGCTACAGCTGGACACTCTGGTAAGGAAGGAATCATAGATGTAGCACACTAAAAGTTTACATCCAGCCAAATGTTTACATGATTTGCATATGGACAGTCCTTCTTTCTCAACCTACTGAACTGGTCGGCGCTACAGTGTTACTGTTCTATTCCTTGTCTCATGTTGTCTCTCTGTTTTGTTTAAACTAAAAAAAAAAACACTGAGCATTGAAAAATATTTTTGTTTCCATACTATTGGTTTTCGAAAACATAAAATTAAGAATTTGTATATTTAAAGAATTTAGGTCCCCTAGGCGTCTAGTGGTTAGGATGCGGCGCTCTCACGGCTGCGGCCCGGGTTCGATCCCCGGTCAGGGAACCAACCTCAGCCACTCTTAGTGCCGGTTCCAAGCCCGGATAAATAAGGAGGGTTGCGTTAGGAAGGGCATCCAGCGTAAAAACATGTGCCAAATCAAACATGCGGAGGATCCGCTGTGGCGACCCCTGATGGGAGAAGCAGAAAGAAATTGTTTTTTTTTTATATATATTTAAAGAATTTATTTGTAATTAAACTAAGGCTACGTTAACACTAATCTGGTTTCGATCGTTTCCCAAAAGTCGCTCATATATGCGCTGAAACGTCTGAACACGCTTACGTCTCCATACCACGCATTAGCGAAAATGGAACAAACTTCGACCCGTGTCATTTCCGTTTGCCGTTTATTGACTTTCCGGCTCTTTAAAACGTTGTGCAACGACAAAAAAAGCATCATCGTTTTCTAAAACCCTCTTTTTCACAGTCCAAACTGCGACTCGGAAACGCCGTTTATCAATTCAATCAAACGAAGTCTCAGTGTGGACAGGAGGCCAAAATGCAGAGAAAAATATGCATTTTTCAAACCAAAATGTATAAGTTTGGACATGGCCAAAAGATGTTTTGGGAGAGTTAAGAGCAGACTCTCATCGCTCCCACAAGTTCAGCCCAAGACTGAATTTGCACAGCTGTGATTGGTTGTGAGGCAGCAGTTGCTATGATGGTACAGCGCCCCTGACCGTGTGACTAAACACAGAGAAAATTCTGACTCTGACATACATCACAGATTGTAATGTAACGCATGATATAGTTGTTCAGTCTTGACAACTGAACAAGACTCTTGTGATCAAGAAGATTTGGAACATTTTCCAATCTGTTTTATTACTCAGCTGTTGAATTCTTGAATCTGATTGGTCAGAAGGTCAGGGTTGCTGGCTGTAATTCAAGTCACCGGCTTGTGGTCAGGGATGTTCAGCTCCCGTGTATACAGGCTCACGTTTCCCGAAAACCTAAAGTTAATATAGCTGCATTGAAATACATTAGCATGTCCATGAAGAGGACCCTGTTGCGCAGAGACGCCCCGTCTATGACTGAGGTCTGTTCAGAAAACCCAGAGTGGAAAATCTCCCCTCCCTTGGTTGGCTCAACATCTCAGTGAGTTTACTAAAGCTCAAACACTGCCATCACATCAGGCCACTTCTACATACAGGACCCGGTGTTGGAGTCCAGCGGCGTTAAATAATAACGTCTCTCTCAGGATAAACCAAAGGAGCAAAGGTGTCATCTTTGGCTTCGTGTCGTTTGGCCTGGAAGACATTTGACTGGCGTGAAGGGGGAGATTTTGTGGGTTTTAAGAGACTGAGGTAAGCCTTGACATTTGTGCAGAATATGTGAGGCGCTGAGATGTCGAGCTCTGTGTGGCAAGTCTCTCAATCCTGAACATACTGAGCTGATTTTATGAGAAATTAGCACTGGGAAATCTTGCAAACCAATTTCCTGGCTTCCGAGACCCTCTGAAAAATGAGAGAGGGAGAGTGCTAAGAGTGAATAGAAAATGCTATTAATGATATTCCCCTAGGCAGTGCTGGGTTCAAATGAAGGAACAAACAAATACTTATATATGCCAAGAATACGAATAGTCGCCAAGGCAGGTACTCTTTAGACTGGAGTAAATTGGGGTCTACTGTGAAGCTCACATCAGATTTCACAGGCAGATTTCACATCAGTTAAGGAAATTGTGAGACCCGTTGGAGTTGCTTAGAGATAAATTGTAAAGGGTTTCGACAACTTCCAATCCAGATATTTTCCCAGAACACTGGTGTACTTGTTTTATCAGTGCTATGGAGCCCAAAATGATGTTGCTATAGTTCCTTACCTCTAGGAAAAACAATGAAAAGTTTCTATTATATACAACCCCAGTTCCAAAAAAAATGTTTGAACACTGTGTAAAATGTAAATAAAAACAGAATGCAATGATTTGCAAAATCTCATAAACCCATATTTTATTCACAGTAGAACATAGAAAACATATCAAATGTTTAAACTAAGGAAAAAGTTGGGCTAGGGCAACAGAAGTATGTAAAAATTGGACAGTTGGAAAAACATTTTGCAACTAATGAGGTTAATTGACAACAGGTCATTAAGATGATTGGGTATAAATAGTGTTTCTTAGAGAGGCGGAGTATCTCAGAAGTAAAGATGGGACTGTGTCTACAAATTGGATCAGTTTTGGAATAATGTGCCCCAACATCGAATTAAAAACAGTTGAATATCTCAACAAAAACTGTACATCATATCATCAAAAGTTTTATCAAATCTGGAGAGATCTCAAGGGACAAGGGTGCACAAGGGACAAGGGTGAAATCAGTATTAGATAGCCGTGATCTTAGAGCCCTCAGGTGGCACTGCATTTAAAACAGTCCTAGAGGAAATCACTGAATGGGCATATTAACACCTCCAGAAATCATTGTCTGTAAACACAGTTTGCCATGTCATCCACAAATGCAGGTTGAACATGATCCAGAAACATCATCATCCTCTCTGGGCCAAAGCTCATTTAAAATGTACTGAGGCAAAGTGGAAAACTGTTCTGTGGTCAGACGAATCGAAATTTTAATATCTTTTGGGAAACCATGGACCCAACGTCCTCCAGCACAAAGAGGAGAGGGACCATCTGGCTTGTTATCAGCACTTAGTTTAAAAAGCCGCATCTCTGATGGTATGGGGATGCATTAATGCCTGTGGAATGGGCAGCTTGCACATTTGGAAAGGTTCAATCAGTGCTGAACGGCATATACAGGTTTTAGATCAACAAATGCTTCTATCCAGAAAATATTTTATTCAAAGAAGGCCTTGCTTATTTCCATCTATTACTATTCATACTAGAAGAGTCCATGTGCCGAATTGGTCTGCCTGCAGTCTAGACCTTTCATCATTTAAAAAATCACATCATGAAATGAAAAACACAACAAAGGACACCCAGAACTGTTGAGCAGCTAGAATCCTGTATCAGACACATACGGGACAACATTCCTCTTCCAAAACTTCAGCAACTGGTCTCCTCAGTACATAGAGGTATACGGACAAAAAACATGATTCTACACAGTGGGAGACATGGCCCTGTCCCAACTTTTTTTGAGACATGTTGCAGCCGTCCTATTAAAAAGGACCTGATTTTTTCCTTAACATTTTACCTTCAGTTTAAACATTAGATTTTTGTTTGTGTTTTATTATAAACAGAATATTGCTTTATGAGATTTGCAAATCATAGCATTCCGTTTTTATTTACATTTTGCACAGTGTCCCAACTCTTTTTTGCAATTTTGGTTGCATAACCATTATATGTCAATACGATAGTATATTAGCTCCTTGAGCAGACATAGCTAACTGATTTGTTTTTGGCTGTGTGTCCACTCACACTTTTTTCCTCTTTCCCGTCGCTTGGCCAAGAGAAAAAATGTTTGGAGTTTATTTGTTTTGAAGAGGTAGGAATTTGGAGATGATTTGCCAACTTGAAGCTCTTCAGTGCTGGAATATGTCTTTTGGTCAGACAGAGCAGGAAAGCATTTCTGTCTTCATACACCACTTATTTATCAGTCAGAGTACATATTTAGTTAGCAGTTATAGGCTGTCAGGGGCAGGAAGACCTTCTCTCCACTTCTTTATATCATCATTATGACATCATGGCTATAGAAAGCATCAATATTATAGAGAAACGCAGAAAACATCTATTAAATCCACAGAAATGTAGTTGAGCTTATACGGTTTGCTACAGAACGTTATCGGGCGCCTGCTAGATGGCACCGGTGTCGCCAACTCGAAATCTGATTGGTTGAAGCAACAACATGGATTTGAAGCTACAGGTGGCCACAGTGTTGATTCTGAAGACCACACAATGTCCTTTGCAACATTTGATGTGACGGCTAAAATCCGATTGGATAGAAGCTCTAATGTAAACAGAAAAAAAGCTATGAAATGAGGAGAATAGACTACTGGGAATAATTTAATACGTATTCATGGACAAAAATATTTGAAAACGTAAGTCAATGATTCTGATAGAGTTTAGGCCAGCGGAGAAGACCTTGCTGGCCCTAATGGCTTGCCACAGCAGGACCTACAGTATATATTTATGCTGTATATAGGTGTTTGAACTACAGTATGTTCCAGTTGTTGATGTCTTTGGGTTTCTTCAGTCTCCCAAAGAACAGTTAGTTTTCAGAATGTGTGAAATCTGCTTTCCTTCCACTCACCCCAGAACGTTTGAGTGAGTGTGTAAATGAAATTTGTAAAAGCTTGTGATAAAAACTACTCAATTTCATTTCGTAGCTGGAATATTAAGTCTATGTTGTTTGGAGGTCCAGTTTGACAAAGACCCACTTTTCTTTCTATTTTTATTATTTTTTTTATTTTGTACTTAAAATGGGACACACACACACACACACACACACACACACACACACACACACACACACACACACACACACA
>JAAIIK010000181.1:359974-387328 GCA_014706435.1 Silurus glanis
AACAAACAAACATAAATAACTGAATGAATGAATATATACTATTACTACTCTTCATCATCATCTTCATCATCATCACTTCCACGATCACCGTCTTCATTTACCTCATTTTTGTAAGTAAGCAAATAAATAAATGCTACTACCAATACTAATCATCTTCATCATCATCATTTCACTATAACCATAATGATAATTACCTTATTTGTACAACAAATACAAACAAATAAATGAATAAATAAATACTAGTATTACTCATCATCATCACCATCATCATCGTCATCGTCACTATCACTGCCATCATCACCTTCATCAGCTGTTTTTACCAACAAATAAGTAGGTAAGTAAATAAATCCTACAACAACTATTTCTACTAATCATCTTCATCATCATCATCATCATCATCATCATCATCTTCATCATCAGTAACCAAATTAAACAATTAAAAACAAGCAGATTCATCAAACAAACAAACCAACTAATAAACATTTATAAGCAATAAAGAAATAAATACTCATTACAATGACTACTAGTACTATTACTACTAATCATCATCATCATCATCATCAGCAGCAGCAGCAGCAGTTTATTATGATAATTAGTTAATTGTAATAAGAAACTAAATAAACAAAAACAAGTATATAAACAAATGAACAACTACATTAATAAAAACACTACTCATCACCATTATATTAATCATGATAGCTTGCTTTTACAAACAAACCAACAAACAAACAAACAAACAAACCAACAAACAAATAAATATATACTATTACAATTATTACAGTCATCATCTTCATCCTTGTCATCATCATTATAATCACAATAATAATAATAATAATAACAATGCATTCATTTGTAATACTTAACCACATCAACAAATAAACAAGCAGATCAACAAAATTGTTAAATAAATAATAAACACCACGACTCTTCGTCCCAATCATCATCGCATAAACTAGTAAATAAAAAAATCTTCATCCTCATCATCAACATCATCTTCATCCTCCTGCTCATCATCATCAATATCGTACTTTTTGTACAAACAAATAAATGCCACTAATAACAATTTACTTGTTAGTAATAAACTGCACACGTGTATGTTTCTATGTTGTGTTATTCGGTTGTATGTTTAGACCCCTTTAACGTGATAACGTGATTAAAATACATAAAATAGGGAAGTCACACACAATGTGTTTATTTATTTGAAACAAAAAAACAGTCGACAGAATTGGGTTTTGTTCTGTATAAAGATTTAAAGCAGTGTACTGCTTTAATACGAACACAAACACACGTAGATGGTGTGTGTGTTTGCGTGTGTTTGTGTGTGTGTGTGTGTGTGTGTGTGTGTGTCTCAGAGTATTGACTTATAGGGTAGAAGTCCACTCAGTGCAACAAACAGGAAGTTCCTCTCATTTCAACTTGATCTTGTATACTTTATATACTGATGAGCATGTGTATGTTAATAATACAAAGAACACATTATTAACAAACGTTCACACCACACACACCACACAAACACACCACACACACCACACAAACACACACACACACACACACACACACACACACACACACCCACACACACACACACACACACACACACACCACATGCAAGTCTGCTGAGAGCAAACTGTTTTGTAACATCTTCCTGTAAGCCATCGACCAACCAAAAGCAAATATTTTACTTTAGCAGAGCGGCTGAGCATAGCAGCGGGATTAACACATCCAGGACAGAGTCTGAATCCGAACCTGAACCTACAACCTGAATCTGCACATGAACCTGAGTCTGTAGCTCAAACGATTTCTTCCTAAGGAACATTCATGACACACAGGTACTCCATCTCCTTCTCTCTTTCCCATTATGAGCTGTTGATGTGGTGAAATATCCAATACACAAACAATAGTTACTGGAGATCTTGAATATAAAATTGTTTTTTCTCCTCTTATAATAAGCTCCACTCTTCTGGGAAGATGTTCCATCAGATTTTGTGGAGCTCTATAACAGGAGATCTGCCACATCTTCCAACCCATTAGGGATGTTAAGATTCACAGATCCGCATCGGTGCGTCAGCATAAAAGTTAACGATGTGATGCGTCGATTTAAAAAGTGTGCATCGGATAGCTGCAAGTTGGCATTTGTATCACAATGTATCGTTTTTAAAATATTTGAGTAAATAAAAAAGCGATTTATTTAATAACAATTTTCAGTAAATGCGCTATACTTAGAAAGTATATTGATATGTAGATCGTTTCTTGAGCGTGTTCTCTCAGCACCGCTTCTGCTATGTGAATATGACGTATCACAACACTACGGAGACCGAGGCGTGTCGTGAGAGTCACATAGAGTACAGATCGTACAGATCGATAGAGGTAGATCTGTGAAAGAGCCATGGGTTAGAAGTCAGAAGGTGCTGAATCTTTAATGTAGCGCAACATTGCCTACGCATCGAGATGCTAATCGCGTTGGCTTCATCCTTAGAACCTATGTAAAGTAAATCTTTATCGGGCTGGAACGTCTCTAGGTTACGTATGTAACCTTAGTTCCCCGGGGAAACGAGACGCTGCATCGTAACGCTTTGGGAATGCCCCTGCGTTGTCCACGCTCTGAACCACGTGTGGCAGGGATGCAGGGAGTGTGGCACGGAGTCGCAGCGTCTCGTTTCCTCGGGGAACTAGGGTTACATACGTAACCTAGACACGTTCCTAAATCGGGAACTTCGATCTGCGTCGTAACACTTTGGGAACGAGTGTCCAATCACGCCACACTGACCAGACCCAGCCTAATGTGTGAGGGCCTCGGCACCTACACGCAAGACAGAGGAGCCCAGAGTGGCTCTGAGGTTGAGGCCATAAAACCCAACAAAGGTTATGGTTAGGGTTAGGGTTAGTCGCAAATGTCCTGGAGTGACACTTCAGTGGACCAGGCCGTAGAGGCCGCCACACTCCGGGTGGAGTGAGCCCTGACCCCGAGTGGAGCGGGAAGGGCAAGGACTCGTAAGCTGAAAGGATGGCATCCACTACCCACCTGCTTAACGTTTGCTTATTGGCCAGGAAACCTTTCCTATTAGGGTCATAGCAGACGAACAGCTGCTCCGACTTCCTCCATGGACTCGTCCTGTGGAGGTAAGTGTCCAGTGCTTGCACGGGACACAGTCGGTTCTGTTTCTCCTTGCCGGGGGCTAGAAATGGAGGAGGGCAGAATGCCTGTAGCACAACAGGTCGTGTGGGAGCCATAGGCACCTTTGGTACGTACCCAGGTTTTGTATACAGCAACACTCTGCCCATGCCAGGGGCAAATTCCAGGTGGGACGGGGCCACGGACAGAGCCTGCAGATCCCCGATCCTCTTCAGGGAGCAGATCGCCAAAAGGAAAAGGCGGTCTTGACCGACAGGTACCTAAGGGCCACTTCGGCCAAGGGCTCGAAGGGGGGCTTGGAAAGAGCCGCCAACACAACTGCCAAGTCCCAGACAGGCACTCTGGGTCACATCCGGGTCGCAACGGAAGAACCTGCTATTGGTAAGCTTCGGCCCCAAAAGCGAACCTTAGGAACTTCCTGTGCGAAGGGAGGATGGATACATGAAAGTATGCATCCTTTGGATCGACAGTGACAAACCAGTCCTCGGATCTGATCTGAGTCATGATTTGCTTAAGGGTCAGCATTTTGAGTCTCATAAGTCAGTGGTTCAGCTGATGTAGATCTAGTATAGGACGCAACCCACCGTCCTTTTTGAGAAATATGAAGTACCGGCTGTAGAACCTGGAATCTTTGTCTGATGGAGGGACCACATCGATGGCCTCCTTCTTCAGGAAAATGTTTTTCCTCAGGGTAGCTCTCCTGGTCCGCTACGATGCCGGGCGGAACCCGAGGAGGGTGCTCGCTGGAGCTGGCCATGCCCTGAAGCACATTCAGTGGCAGGGTTAACGTACCAGGCCCCTGGGGGTGCCGGCGCCGGGCAGGCACCGTATTATGCGGTGCAGAGTGCCATTTCCTGGTGAAATCCTCATAACGTCCCAGAACGTGTTGGAGAGCTCTGACACGGTGAGCCATATATGCCTCTCGGTCGAGGCTAGGGCGGCCATAGGCTGGCTAACGGCCTTAGCGGTTTCTTTAGTGGCTCTGAGAACAGATTACCCTGTTAGTGATGCCACATCTTTCATTGGACAGATTACACACGTGATTCAGAGCGTGGACAATGTTGCGATGCAGCTTGAGTTCCTGAAAGGGAACTAACTTGTTTCACTTGAATAATTTGTAACTAGAAATGGCAAAAAAAAAAAAAAAAGATAAAGTGCTGTTTGTTAATAAATAAGACCTTGGAAATTTGCCACGGCATTTACTTCTACACCAGTGCAGAACATGCTTTTGGAAAGTAGGATTTTTTTGAAAATTGGAGCAGTAGCTTTGCTTTATCATTGAATGTTTTCTCATAAAAGCACACAACGTAAGGTTTATTCTGTACCTGCTAACCAAAGGGACATTCCAAAATGGTTAACGTGAAAAACGCTTAATACGATAAGACAGCATTTGTAAAAGAAATTTAAACTCAGCTAAAAAATTAAACTCAGCTAACACATGAATAATGAAGCATACCATGTATTTAGCCACGTTATGTGTTTTTTTTTTCACAATAAATGTTTTTTTCACATTAAGCGTTTTAGAATGTCCCTAAATAAAAACTGCTAATGATTTTTTTTACACTTAGCAAAAACACAAGTATAATGATTAAACTTGTTGTTTTCCTAGGAGAAAATGAAAATCTGCTATGTAGTCGAACTTCTCCTGCTTCAGCTCTGCAGACATGCTGTCCTGAGCATTATCACCCCTTCCTGTCCATTTCCATGCCAGTGTTTTTCTGCTACAACTGTCATTTGCTCAGATACAAAGATGAAGACATTGCCAGTGGACATTCCCAGCCAGGCAACAGCTCTGATCGTGTTAGCATCTGATCTGAGACAGATCATCAGTCAAAAGCATCTGGGAAACCTGACCAAGCTTGTATTCCTGAGTAACCCGGTGAGGAACGTCTCCCATGACGCCTTCGAAGGTCTGGGAAACCTACAGGAGCTGGAGATTAGTGGAAGTCCCTTTTTGTCCTTAGAAGCTGGGACCTTTAGCAAGTTGCACAAGCTGACCAAGCTGCTGCTCAACAGCAACAAGCTGAGACTTATAGCGCCAAGCATTTTCGACTCCCTTGAGAAGCTTGAGGTGCTTCAAATGAGAGCAAACTTGCTCCAGGATCTTCACAAGGCTCTGTTTCACACACTCTCCAACCTCCAAGAGCTCAATCTGTCCTCTAACAACCTCTCTACAATACACATGGGGAAGCTAAATAAATTGAAAAAGCTGGATTTGAGTTTGAACCAGATCGCTGATTTGCCCATGGACACCTTCCATAGAAACCCTCAGCTGCAAACCCTGTCGCTGCAGGGAAATCAGATCTCCAAAGTATCTCCAGGCATCTTCAGCTATCTGAACAACTTGGAGGAACTGAATCTCCGAAATAATAAAATAACAATGCTGAGCAATGGATTATTCCCTTCCAGTCTAAAGAAGCTCACGCTTAGGGGGAACTCCATGGTCCATCTAAGTCCTAAAGCATTTACAGATCTTCACAACATCACTCATCTAGACTTGTCTGAAAACCGGCTGTCTTTTCTCCCTATTAAACTTTTCCACAACCTTTCCTCCTTGACCCATCTGGATTTATCAAAGAATTTGCTTCAGAAATTAGCAAGCACCACGTTCAGGGGGCTGCTCCAGATCAAAGTCATCGATCTGCAGGAGAACGAGCTGACCTCACTAGAAGCAGACCTTTTCACAAACCAGACAAGCATGATGCGCCTCAGCTTGGCCAGGAACAGACTGGAGAATCTGCCAAACGACATTTTCGAGCCGTTAGACTTCCAGTGTTTGTTGAAACTTCATGGTAATCCATGGCGCTGCGATTGTGACCTGACCTATTTTCACGACTGGTTGAGTTACTACAGCAGGACGGTCGAGGACCTGAGCCAGGTGTACTGCACTAATCCACAGAGTCTCCTGGGAATGAGTCTGACCACCATTAACAAGGAGCAGCTGGTGTGCATGAACACATCCATCTCCGAGACACAACATATCCTGAACCAGGCTGTCAGCTCCAACTCAGGGACACTGTGCAGTCTCCAGGAAGCCGACGGTGGTGTCGTTGTTAGGTGCAAGCTCATGAAGTGTACAGATTTAAAGCTTGATATGTATCTTCATCAGGAAGATGGAGAAGATTTAAATTATACTATAACAAAACCTTGGCCTGAATTGTTTCAGTGCTCAAACGGGACAGTTGTCCTCACTGTTTAACTTTCAGGTTCTTCTTCTTCATAGTAATCCAGTATACAGCAATAATTATTATTATAACAGTAATAATAACAAAAAAGAAGAAGAAGAAGATATATTTGAAGAAAAAGAAGAAAGATGTCCTGTCATGTCTGATGTCATGTGGGAAAATTTGCGGAACACCTGTTATTCTGATCTGTTTCTGGAGACTGGGAAGTGGCTGAGATGTTCAAAACAGAAAACCGAAAACGAATGAACAAATCCAAAACAGAAAAGAAAATCCAAAAACAAAACAACAAATCAGAAAACAAAATAACAAATCAGAAAACAAAACAACAAATCAGAAAACAAAATAACAAATAAGAAAACAAAATAACAAATCCACAAACAAAACAAATCAGAAAACAAAATCTTCTTCTTCTGCTTTTCTTCTTCTTTCGGCTGCTCCCATTAGGGGTCGCCACAGCGGATCATCCGTCTCTTTGGTACCTGGGCCTTCAGTGAGGACTTACCCGACTTAATCCACCTCTTAATCTTAACCTCCACTATCACATCGCAATTATAGAAACCATCAATACAATACAAAAACGCAATATGACAACGCGTGGCATTACAGAAATAGAGGCATTTCACATATGGAGGGTGAAAACCATTTTACTAAAGCAAGAAACAGAGTTAAGACTCCAAACCACTACACTACAACCGCAACTGTGCACCTACAACATCTGGAGCAGTTCAGAATCAATATTTGTCAAAAACATAAAAAATGTAAATAAAATACAACCTACTTACCAGAGATTCAGACTCATAATTTGCACCGCTCCTCAAAGGCTGTAATCCAGTGGTACGGCTTGTATTCACTGGTGTGGAAGTGGAGAACAAACCCTTTCTCAGGCTGAGACAAGCTAGCTAGCTTTGGGGTTGGCCGACCGCCTCACGATGTCTAGCTTTTCTTGAAAATGTATTTTTAAGTATTAAGTATAAACTTTCCCTTTCACTCTGCAAGTGAGAGTGCCGAGGAGGAGAGAGCTCTGCAGATGACGGGGGACGCTACATAACTCAGGCTGTTGACCCCAGGTACATTAAATCCTCCACCTTCACCACCTCTTCTCTCTGCATTTGCACCACTCCACTGCCCTCCCTCTCATTCACACACATGTACTCTGTCTCACTCCTACTGGCTCTCATTCCCCTTCTCTCCAGCGCGTACCTCCACCTCTCCAGGCTCTTCTTAACATGTTCCCTACTCTCACCACAAATAACAATTTCATCCACAA
The DNA here is from genome assembly GCA_014706435.1 of Silurus glanis. Taxonomy (NCBI): domain Eukaryota; kingdom Metazoa; phylum Chordata; class Actinopteri; order Siluriformes; family Siluridae; genus Silurus; species Silurus glanis. The sequence goes on from JAAIIK010000181.1 coordinate 367,560, forward strand.
ACATCAGAGTCCATGGAGACTCCTGTCTGACCTCGTCTATCAATCTGTCCATCACCACTGCAAACAGGAAAGGGCTCAGAGCCGATCCTTGATGAAGTCCAACCTCCACCTTGAACCAGTCTGTTGTTCCTACTGCACACTTCACTGCTGTCACACTGTCCTCATACATGTCCTTCACCACCCACACATACTTCTCTGACATACCTGACTTCCTCATACAGTACCACAGCTCCTCTCTCGGCACCCTGTCATACTCTTTCTCTAAATCCACAAACATAAAATGCAGCTCCTTCTGACCTTCTCTATACTTCTCCATCAACATTCTCAAAGCAAATAATGCGTCTGTGGTGCTCTTTCTTGGCATGAAACCATACTGTTGCTCACAGATGGTCACCTCTTCTCTCAGCCTGGCTTCCACTACTCTTTCCCATAACTTCATGGTGTGACTGATCAACTTTATTCCCCTGTAGTTACTGCAGGTCTGCACATCTCCCTTATTCTTAAAGATCGGTACCAGCACACTCCTTCTCCATTCCTCAGGCATCCTCTAACCTCTTGTTAAACAATCTGGTTAAAAACTCCACTGCCATCTCTCCTAAACATCTCCATGCTTCTACTGGTACGTCATCAGGTCCTTACTAATCCTATCCACTTCCTGCTTCACCATCTCCACACCATCCAACCTTCTCTCTCTCTCATTTTCCTTATTCATTAGCTGCTGAAAATACTCCCTCCATCTTCTCAACACACTCTCCTCACTATTTAACACATTTTCATCTCCATTGTTTATTGCTCTAACTTGCAGCACATCTTTCCCAGCTCGGTCCCTCTGCCTGGCCAATCGGTACAAATCCTTTTCTCCTTCCTTAGTGTCCAACTTCTCATACAGCTCCTCATATGCCTTTTTATTGGCTTTCGCCACATCCCTCTTTACCTGCTGTGACATCTCCTTGCCTTCTTTTCTCATCACTCTGTTGATCCCATTTCTGTTTTGCCAACCTCTTTCTCCTTCCGCTCTCCTGCACTTCCTCATTCCACCACCATGTCTCTTTGTCTTCCTTTTTATTTCCAGATGTCACACCAAGTACCTTTCTAGCTGTCTCCCTTATCACTTCTGCAGTAGTTGCCCAGTTATCCAGCACTTCCTCACCCCCACCATTGAACCCCTGTCTGACCTCTTCCCTGAATCTCACACTACAGTCTTCCTCCTTCAGTTTCCACCATCTTATTCTTCTTTCAGTCTTCACTTTCCTTCTTCTTCACCTCCAAAACCATCCTAAAGACCACCATCCGATGCTGTCTAGCTACACTGTCCCCTGCCAACACCTTACAGTCTCCAATCTCCTTCAGGTTGCATCTCCTACATAGAACATAGTCCACCTGTGTGCACCTTCCTCCACTCTTATACGTCACCCTATGATCCTCCTTCTTCTTAAAATAAGTGTTCACCACTGCCATTTCCATCCTTTTAGCAAAATCTACCACCATCTGCCCTTCCACATTCTTCTCCTTAAGACCAAACCTACCCATCACCTCCAGAATTTTTCCTTTTCTTCCATCTCACAACCCACTTGTGGACCATAAGCACTGATGACATTTATCATCAGAAACTCTCTTCACCTCCACTACACTCTTACTGTACTCTTCCTTCAGAATCACCCCTACACCATTTCTCTTTCCATCCACACCATGGTAGAACAGTTTAAACCCACCTCCAATGTTCCTGGCCTTACTCCATTTCCACTTGGTCTCCTGAACACACAACATATCTACCTTTCTCCTATCCATCATATCAGCTACCTCTCTCCCTTTACTAGTCATAGTACCAACATTTAAAGTACCAACCCGAACCACCACTTTCCTACACTTCTCTTTTCTCTGTAGACGTCTTCCTCCTCTCCTTCTCCTCCTTCGGCCAACAGTAGCCCAGTTTCCACCGGTATCTGTGGCGGTCGTTGTTAACCCGGACCTCGACCGATCCGATATGAATTTCTGATTCGTGATCCGCATATTTGATTTGGCACATGTTTTTACGCTGGATGCCCTTCATAACACAACCCTCCCCATTTACCCGGGCTTGGGACCGGCACTAAGAGTGACCTGACTTGTGAAACACTAATGGCTGGTTAAATCAGAATACAAAACAATAAATCAGAAAACACATTAACAAATCTAAAAACAAAGGTTAATAAAAAAGTTGTACAGGAAATACACAATTGGAGAAAGTTCGCACGTGTGTAAAAGTGTAAAAACCTCATTCATCAATTCATTCATTCATCAATTCATTCATTCATTCATTCATTCATTCATTCATTCATTCATTCATCAATTAATTAATTTATTTATTTATTCATTCATTCATTCATTCATTCATGTGATGTTAGTTGTCTGGTCTTTTTCTTAAAACTTTTCTTTTAATTAATTAATCACTTTGTTTATTGGACATTTGTTATTTGTGCATTTCTTTTTCTTGTTAAACCCATTTTTTTCTTTGTTTTAGATTTTTAAAACAGTTTTTTAATTAATTAATTTATTTATTGTTTGCTCAGTCTCTTTTAATTAATCAATTAAGTAATTTGGTTCTTTGTTTGGTTGTTTATTTGTGTGTCGTCATGTGTTCGTTGTTTGTTCGTTTGTCCCGTTTTGTCTTTCTCCGTTTACCATCAGGTTTAGATTTATTTATTTGTTTGTTTGTTTGCTTATTATTCATTGCATGTATTTATGTGTTGTTAGCTGTTTTTGTTTATATGTTGTTAGTTGTTTGTTTGTCTTACATTTTTCTTTTCACTTTTTAACAAGTTTTACTTTTTTATTTGCGTTGATCTATCTATCTATCTATCTATCTATCTATCTATCTATCTATCTATCTATCTATCTATCTATCTATCTATCTATCTATCTATCTATCTATCTATCTATCTCTGTCTGTCTGTCTGTCTGTCTTATTGTGTACAGCCATTCAATCTTTTTTTTCTTTTTCATTTCATTTATCAGTTTAAGATTGATTTACTTATTTATGTGCTGCTATTTTTTTGTCTATTTATTAACAGTAGTAAATAATATTAATTAATGAATTCATTTATTTCTATTATGCTATAGAAACGAGACCCCATTAGAATGAGGGTATTATTATAAAGGATAACAGTGATGTCGGGCTTCACAGAGCTGCCGCAGTCGATCTGATTCTTGGCCTGAGCTTCACATGAAAACGGATTCCTTCTGCTTTCTTTCTGCAGTAAACAATCAGAGTAGCGATATCTCAGATCAGGAGCAATCATCTCATAAATCTTTGCTCGTTTTACTTGTTCAGTGTAGTTTTTGATTGGCCCAGTTGGAATGTTTATCAGGACATGGAGTTTCAGTGTCCAGCAGCAGATAATCCAGGAGAAATCTCTCAGCACATGACTCAGGCTGAGCTGATAAGTGAGGTGGATACTGTGTGAAGTTCAAAGTACAGCCAAACACTGTAACTGCTCCAACATGCACCCATGTGCTCTTTATCTCCACACGTGTGCGGAACAGGTTCTACCTCCAAGTTTCATTCCAGGACCCTGTGACCTGAGCACTTCTTCCCCCTCTTCTTTTTCTCCCTCATCTTCTTCTCCCTCTTCTTTTTCTCCCTCTTCTTTTTTCTTTTTCTTCTTTGGAATGTTTTTAAATGACTATTAATAACAATATTAGTATTAAATTTATCTATCTATCTATCTATCTATCTATCTATCTATCTATCTATCTATCTATCTATCTATCTATCTATCTATCTATCTATCTATCTATCTGTCTGTCTGTCTGTCTGTCTGTCTGTCTGTCTCTCTCTCTGGTATAAATATATATATATATATATATATATATATATATATATATATTTATTTATTTATTTTTGATTGATTGATTTATTGATTATGGTTTGTTCTATGCATTTGGTTGAACTGAAGTTGAATATATATGATATATACACTGTACTATATAATAAGCTCTTCACACTTGTAAGATGTTCCGGTAGCTTTTGTGCTGAGGTGTGTGCTCATTCAAGGACAAGGCTTTTAGTAAAGTCAGGTACTGATGTAGGTGAGGAGGTGAGGAGGCCTGGGGAGCAGTCAGCATTCACATTCATCATGTTTAATAAGTTGAAGCTCAATAGCATGAGATCTTCTTCTTCAACTCATGAAAAGCAGATCTTCATGGAGCTGGCTTTGTGCACTAGTTCAAGTGAAGGAAGATTTTTATACCAACGCATCCGAAGATCTCCGATACAATTGTGAGCCTCCAAAATTGTGGTAACAGTTTGGAGAAGAATCGCATATTGGTGGAAAAGTTAGGTGTCCCAATACTTTTGAAAATATCTTGTGTGTATAGTGTATATATATATATATATATATATATATATATATATATATATATATATATATATATATATGTTGCTATATTTTACATAAAAAAAATAATCAGCAGGATTTTCTAAGAATGAACGATAAAGAAAAGACAATGCTACTAATTCTGGCCCACAGAGGGCGCTCTTCACCCCATCAAACTATCTCTCTCATTGCAAAACGAATTCAACAAGAAAAACAATATAGATTTGACCGTTTCAATCAAGATGTAAGCTCTTTGTTGTGATAGATGTCCAAACCTTAGACTGAACATGGATCTAGATCCGATTTAAAAATAAAAATAGAGCAATAATATGAAATATACTGTTACTACAAGACTATAACATGACGAGACTGCAGTTGTTTTATCTGTATCAAAATTTAAAATTCAAGAAAGCTGTTTTTTGCTTTAAATGATACCTTGGCTATAGGAATAATACAGTATTGAAACTTTTATACAGCCGTTACATCTCAACTCAATTCAGTTTTGCACATTGAAGCTTTCCCAGCAATCCAGATGCAGACAGAGATCCCAGAGGTTATAATGATGACAAAAAAAAATAAAGAAAAAAAAGCACAAGGAAGTAACTTTGAGACTTTAATTCTCCGACGGAAAGCCTTATGTAGAAGACTACATTTGTACATTTATTAATGTTCAACATAGACATAAGGTTCCTGGGATGATAAGAAAGCAGATGATCCCAGCAGCAGCACCTGGGAACAAATTGGTACGATTCAGCTGAGATGAAAACGAGGTAAAAATGAACTGATACTGTAAATGAATTAAGTAAACATCCCCATTCTTCTGGGTAGCTGTTCCACTAGAAGTTTTACTAGATCTTAGAGTGTGCTGGTGGAGATTTTGATGTAAGGTTTGAAACAAGGATGGCGCTTTATAGCAGGAGATTTTCCACATCGTCCAACCCCATGGAAAGCAGATCTTCATGAAGCTGACTTTGTGTACGTCATGCTGGAACAGGTTTGGGTCTCCTAGTTCAAGTGAAGGAAAAATGTCATGCCACCGCATCCAAAGACATTTTATGCAATCGTGTGCCTTCAACTTCGTGGTATCAGTTTGCAGAAGATCCACATATGGCTGTAAAAGTCAGGTGTCCTAATACTTTTGTCAATACAGTGTAGCCTTGTCAGTTGCTAAAATGTTTCACTGGATCAATTTTCTCGTACTATAGCTTCAGGTCCGAGGATACAAGAAGTCATTGAGCTCTGCAAGAACTTCCTGGTTTGAGATTGAACTGCCAAGATTGACATCCTTTGGGCCAAAGTAAATAATTAAACCAAACACTCCTTCAGCTATTAAACCATGTCCTACACAAAAGCTCGGTTATGTAGCTCCACATTCCTTCGTCAACGTATGACGTTCCTTCGTCCTCTATCAGGACCATCATGTAGCACAAGCAGGGGTTCAAACAACCCCACAAAGGGAAAGAAGAAAGTCTTAAATTCATGGATTACATGGATGAAAGTAATGGGACACTTGAATTTTCCAGCCATATCTGGTTCTTCTCCAAACTGCACCAATAAACCTGGAAACAAACAATTGTATAAGATGGTGGATGTAGTAGCATCAAATTTGTCCTAGGAGACTCAAACCTGTGCACAATGCCAGATCAATGAAGATGTGCTTTCCAAGGGTTGGAAGATGGGGAAGATCTCCTGCTATAGAGCTCCAAACTTATTGAAGATGATGAATGTTAATGCTGACTGCACCCCAGGCCTCCACATTCCAAAATCTGGTGGAACATCTTACCAGAAGAGTGGAAGCAAATGGGGACTAATGAAGATATGATTCACATGGGTTGGAAGATGTTGAAGATCTCCTGCTATCCTCACCTCACCTTCATCAGTACCCCAACTTTACTAACACCCTTGCGGTTAAATGAATCTCCACAAAATCTAGAGGAACATCTTCCCAAAAGAGTGGAGCTTATTATAAGAGCAAATGGAGACTAATTATGAAATGGGTTGCTCAAAATAGATTTTCTAGTCAGGTGTAAATGTTTCTGAGAGGATCTGGTCTTTTGGAAGGTCCGTCCTCTTGCAAGATCTTGCAAGATGTGAGTGCATTCAGTGTTCCAACAAGCAAACATTCGAATTGTTTGCTTTATTAGACATGTAGTGGAATGTTGAAGCACTTTTTCAACATGTCTGGTCTGAATGAGGGTCTGGATGAGTAACCTTGGAAAAAATAAAAAGAGAAAAAACATAAACAACATTTACAATCTTTTTTCTTTTTTTATGGAAGTTAATTCCATGTCTTGGCAGGTTAACCCTAAAATTACTTGCCTTTATGTGGTGTCTGAGAAGTTCATTCACCAAAATCATAATGCCATAACTAGGTCGGAAAAAAAAAAGAATAAAAAAACAACTTTTTCTTTCTCTTCGTTTGGCGTCTGTAAATCCTTGAATCCTTTAAACATCAGCAGCGTTTCTGGTGCGAAAGGCATGTGCCTTCCTGTTCAACCTAAACCCCCTTCCCTTCCCCCCAAATCCATAGCCTGAACATTACCACCAGCACAGAACGGAGGGAGGGAAAGATAGAAGAGAAAGAGAGAGGGAGCGGGAGAGGGATGGAGGGCGGGATCAAAGGGGGAGGACTCATGCTAGGGCTTGTGGTGGCGTCTCTCTCTCTCTCTCTCTCTCTCTCTCTCTCTCTCTCTCTCTCTCTCTCTCTCACACACTCTCTGTCTCAAAGTTTGGAGTTCGAGTAGAGAACTGAACGATCCTAAACGTGAACGTGAAGAACCTGGATTTTGGTTAGAAAAACCCCCTCCTGGATGTGATTTTAATCGGGAAACTTCTCTGAGAGGGAACCACGATGTTGAAAAAGATTTTCCTTGAAAGCGTGAGGAGATGTGTTTGATCTTTTGCCTGCAGAGCAAACACTGAAGAAGAAATAGACGCAAAACGTTGAAGTCAAAGAAAAAGGAGAAGACCTCAAAGGTAAGGCGATTAGCTGCAGGATCTTCTCATTCATGCTCCTCAACCTCATTCATCATTCTCCTTCCAGTCTGATCGGCTCATTTATGTCCAGGTCGTGGATGAATGAAGCTTCACAGGGTGTTTTGTTCTCGTAAATGATTACGTGTTGGCAGAGTGTCCAGAAAGAGATAGAGTACAATGAGCTCTGAGAGTCAATGAGAGTCAAGGTTTTTCTTTACGTTCCTCAGAATTTGAGCGCTTTCTACCTTCTGAGGTCCGGACCTCGTGCTAATTGGAAGCATATGTCGATGCACACATAACAGCACAGCGAGTGAGGAAGTCCTACATGGTTTCTCTTGCCCCCCCCCCCCCCCACCCCCAGATTGTTAGCATGGCGGCTTTGAAGATCGTTAGTGATTTCTATAAGGAATATCTATAATCCGAAAAACCTTAAGGTGTCAATCCTTATTGAATCAAATGAGGCTAATGTGTTATTAAAATTTAGCATTGAAAGTGATCACGGTTTGAAGCAGGACAATGTGTGTGGCCTTCAAATTTTATGAACATTCTGTGAGATCACTGTCCTGCCACCAGGATCGTCCAATAAGAACATGGGGCACAATTACGCACCACTCATGGGACAGCTCTGAAAAATCTGAATGAATAAGGCAAAATGTACATACAATTGGACAAAAAAAATGATACATCCTTATCATCCTAAGCTCTTCGCTTCACAAGCTAATCGATCGTAGTCCATTTCCTCGATCTTCAAAGTCTTGATGATGAAGATCTTCATTATTATACAATATGAGACACACATTGTTGGAGAGTCTGGTGTAGAATTCTCAAATCAAGCCTTGTGGAGCCAAAGACAAGCCATAGGATCACCATGAGCCACTGGAAATACCCTTTCAGATGTATGTCAAATTGAGAAGCTACTGATTTGAGTGCGGGAAGCCAACGCGTATTTCATAATATCAAAGAGTAATATGTATATGTATGGCATACCTAATTTTTTTTCGTCCCTTTTGGCTGGCCACAATATTGAAATCCTGCTAATTCATTATTGAAACCATCAAAGTGGTAAATCTTTCAGGGTCTTGTCATCTCATCATGTCTCGTCTAATTTTTACTCAAATGAAGTGGTAACTCAGTGGTTATGACTCTGGGTTATTGATCAAATGCTTGGGCCCTGGTATTAAACAAGCTATCACTCTTGGGCCCTTGAGCAAAGCCCTTAATCCTCTGTGCTCCAGGGGTGTATCATAGCTGACTCCAGCTTCATAACATTGCTGGAATATGTGAAGAAAACGAATACAGTTAGAAACTCTAAAGCTTTTTATCTCAGAAACAAAGCAAGATTGTACATGTTTTTTATTTTTTCGTTTGCTGAGAAATTGATCTATACATTGGTTTATTTTCACTCATCGACTTCTGTAATGCTTTGCTTGTTAAGGGTTCAAAATCTACCCTAAATAAATTGCAGGTTGTTCAGAATTCAGCTGCTACAGTAGGATTCTGACAAAGACCAGGTCTGGTGAGCATAATTCTCCAGATTTGGAGTCATTGCTTTGACTCTCTGTCAGACTCTGAATTGACATTAAAATACTTATCCTGACCTTTAAGGCAATACATGGTATTTCACCTAATTACTTGTCACAACTTTTAACTGTCTACGCTCCAAGGCGTCATCTCCGCTCCTCTAATTCTGGTCTTTTAGTCTCCTACCTGTTTACGTTCTATTGCTTAAAGGGCATTTTCCTCCTGTGCACCAAAACTTTGAAATTCTCTTCCCATTGAGATTGGACAGGCTGAGTCTTTTATTGTTTTTAAATCTGCTCTTAAACGTACTTTTTCAAGAGAATGTCCGAGTAAATTGTTTTACATTTTTGTGATGTTTCTGTAATGTTTATTTTACTGATTTTATTGGTTGTTATTATTATTATTATTATTATTATTATTATTATTATTATTATTATTATTATTATTATTATTTTTATTATTATTATTATTATCATTATTATTATTATTTTTACTAGTAATTCATTAATTAATTTATTAATCCCTTTTTATATTTAAAATTTTTATGCTTGGAAAGCACTTTGAGATGCAACGTTTAAAGGTGCTGTATAAAATAAAGATTATATTTAAAATATAATCCATTATATTATAATAAAAAGTTTCACTGTCCTGTAATGTACATGTGACGAGCATCTTTATTTTCAAAATATGCAAAGACAGCTGATTTTATTTCCCAAAGCAAACATGAACCAATCGATTGACATACGCAGATGTCATCAAGTTGAAATTTCTATTTGTCCGCTTATGGTAATCAAGTTCCTCTGAGTCCAGCAATTGACAGCTCACAGTTTTAAACACAGTTATACGTAGAGTTATATTTGAATGCAGAAGCATTTTCCTGTTTCCATACCGACACGTTTAAATTAGTTAACTCTGACTAAACCCTCTAGTGTTTTGTAGAAAAGAAAATCCATCAATCATAAAAAGTTCGCTGACTCGGTGCCCATGTTGTTTTTGTGCCCACGTTATTCAGAATCTCTCTCAAGGATCCAGCAGAGGCAGCTTAGGTGGTGGTAGCTCAGTGATTGAGCTTCTTGATTTCTGATCAGAAGGTTGTGAGTTCAAATCCCAGCACTGCCACTGCTGGGTTCTTGAGCATGATCCTTAACCTTTAACTGCTCAGTCGAATAAATGATATAATTGTAAGTCGCTCTGGCTAAGAGTGTCTTCCGAATACTGTAAATGTAAATCTTAGTGGTGGTGGGATTTGAACTTGCAACCTTTTGATCAGAAGTTACCCCATACTGTATGATTCTTGTTTACTATTTATTTTATTGATGACCACAACAAAAAGTGTTCATGTTATTCTAGAAAAATGCTAAATGTACCCTAAAACATAAAGAAATACCTCGCCAAAAAGTGAGCCAACTATTGACATGTATTTGTTTCTAAGTGAGTAAAAGCATAGCTCAGTGGAAGTGATAGTGCAGTGGATCAAAGCTGGACTTTGATCAGAAGATCATGGGTTCAAATCCCAGCACCACCAAGCTGCCATTGCTGGGCCCTTGAGCAAGGCCCTTAACTCTCATTTGCTCAGCTGTATAACTCAGAACATAGTAAGTTTATAAATGCTGCAGATGTAAATCTACATATATCAGCCGCTGGTCTCGGATCCCTGTTTGTGTTCCTAAAGCATTCGTCTGTTAGCGTATTTAAGCCCAGGTGGAAAGATCTGACAGAAGAAAAGTGATATTAAAGCTGCCTGCCTTTTCTTGGCCTCTGTACCATGTCCCTATTATGCAGAGCAGTTATACAGCTCACATGTGTAAAGCATTACAAGCACCATTGGGGACATCTGGACCACGAAGTGGCAGCCCCCAGCATGAAGTTTCTATAATGTTGAAAAAGAACATGAGGAGGGAGAAAACAATAAACCCTGAAAGGGAAAGATATGTGAAATATATAGTAGAAAACGATGTCATCATTTCACAACTACATTCTTTTGGCTCTCTGGTTTTGGAGGCTGCAATTTTGAGTTGGTTTCGAATCTGTTATGAAGCCCACAAGATCCTCCGTCCAGTCAGGGTGCCCTATATTGTTTCCGGCAGCTTTTTTTTTTCCTTTGCTGTATAACGTTCAGTGTAGGAGGCGAGACAAATACAGGTTAAAGTTCCAGAACTGCTAAACAAACAGAGCAAAAATAGCTTCTTACTCCTCCCTGGATTCTTTGGACCAAACTTAGCGTTGAGTAGAAAAAAATTTGTAAGCAACAAGTCGAATAAGGCTTGGAAATTGGGAATTGTTTTTACATCCTTAGCATTTGGTATCGTTCAATCTGAAGATCTGAGGATTTCTCAGAAGATGAGTCAGGAAATAACTTGACCAGATGTAAAGCATCTGATGTTTGAATCTAGAAGCAAGATGTTTCGCTGTCTAAGGGAATAAGGTTTTGGCTACAGTCTCAGAAATAAAGGAACTTAACTGGAAATATCGTTGTTGTTGGCATACCATCAAGGGGATATCTTTTGTATCTACTTTTACAGCTTTATTTACTCCTAGCAAAGCTAATTACAGCTACCGCACATGACTTTTCTAGGGTTAAAATGGCCACCCACTAAAAGAACAAAAGATGTATTCTATGGAACCCAAAGATGTCCCCTTGATGGTACCCCCAAATATATCATTAATGATACCCAATGGTTTGCCCTTGATGATACATAAGGATGTATTCTTAATGCTACCCAAAGATATACCCTTGATGGTACCACCCCAGCGACAAGCATATGCAGTTCTGGGGAGACAGAAAGTGCAGATTGTCTCTAGCAACAAGCCTGCCACCCCGGCATTACCCTCTCACCCTGCCCATGTCATTTCAAAGTTAGAAGACTCTGTTTTAATTATTAGATCAAATCTATCAATATTTTTTGCAGTTACATCAAAAGAAACAAATCTAGTGATTTAGTCAACCGGGCCTTCTAACAAGGCAATTTTTTTCACCTAGATGGAATGCAAAGGTGGAAAGTGTAATAAAACTTTTTACCCAAGTTAAAAGTTAAGTTTTAATTCAATTAAAACTTAAGTACAAGTAAAGTTATCGCTTTAAAAATATATCCAAGTAAAATTTAAAAGTACATCATTTAAAATTTCCCATGTTACTTATTTTAATAGCGGGGGGTGGGGTGGGGGACTCTAGTGTAGTTCAAAAAGAACTATGCGGTGTGCAATAACAAAAAATAAAAATAAATAAATAAATGAAAAACACTACATTCTATGACTTGAATCTAATCCGAGTTTTGCACTTTTGCTGCTGCTGCAAATAAACTCCAGCGAGCGCACGCTTTGAACGACTCCGGCGTTTTCCCACACTGACGAATCAAAATCTACGCTAAAATATAACACTTATAATTCATTTCAGATAACATATAAATTGTAATAGAGTTAGCTTCATGGTGCATTGTCACTTTTCCCTCCAGTTCCTGTTCATTTCCAACCCTGGTGCTAACCAACATTAGCATTGTCAAGTAGTGATGTAATCTAATGATATAAGTATTAGTAACTGACCTCGATTTAATGCCATTTTGCTTTCAGCTGGATCTGCATCACTGTTATCTGTCTTGTCCGTCTCCATCTTTCTTTCTTTTGAGTTTCCCGCGGTTGTTCTCCGCCCATCAATGAGTCAGTGCAGTAGTTTCCAGCAATTTCTTTTCAGGATTTTGAGTTATTTCTTTTTTTTTAAACTAAGTAACAGATATGATTTAAAATGGGAAGTACAATACTGCAAACAAAACACACTCAAAAAAAAAAAAATCGATTGATAGATTTAAAAAGAAGAAAAAACCTACTCAATTACATTAAGGGGAGTAAATGTACTAATATGCGACTGGCCCTGGCCATTATTTCTATCCGAGAGCATAGTACCCTACTCCAGTGTTTATCTTTCAGATTGGGTTCCAAGATAAACCTGTTTAAAATTTTTCTCAGTGTGGAAACGACACATTTCTTCGTTTCTGACCCGTGGTCAGCACAGAATGCTTTTCCTCCACCTTGCTGAACCAGGTCACATTCCAGACTAATGGTCTTCTCTCTGCCCTCACTGAGCCTGACTTCCTGTTGCATTTTATGGTGTTGCTGCTGTCGCCTGGGGTTCAGCACGGCCACGAACGCCATTAATCACGCTCTGTTGTTTGGCTCGATGCTGACATCGAGGGATCCCCAACGGTTGGAGGTCCTCTGTGCTTCCCAAGAAGAAACCCCCCGTCCTGGAGCCAAAGTCTCTGAGAAAAAGTTTTTTCAATCCCTCCGATGAGCAATTTAGAAGAGTCACAACTAATTACGCCATAGTTGCAAGCTGTCCGTTCCAACATGCAACCTGGGCACTGGTTTTGAGTTTTGACGCGCGTTTTGAGGGTTTTTATAAGTCTGTGGATATTTTTCTTTCTTGTAATGAAAGGTAGCTCCATGAGTCTTTGCCTCTAACGTGACCACAAAGACCCCCAATGGAATTTTGGCTTGCTGAATCCTGGCCAACCGAAGAAAAAAAAATAGAGAAATCAAGGCGAGAGAAAGTAAACCACAGGAAATACTAAATGCCACTTGATAGTAATAATTAGCCCAATGAGATGCTATGCTTTCGAACGTAGCATGGTGTGTTATTTAGGAAAGCCTAAGCAGTTTATCTCTGGGTGATGTCATCTCCACAGACTTATCACTATGGTTAGTGGTGTTGACATCTGCAACGTCTGGAGCAGGAGAACAATTCACCACATAACAGTCGTAGTGGTAGTGCAGTGGTTAAGGCTTTGGGTAATTGATTGGAAGGTTGGAGGTTCAGTTGTTGGTATCGCCGAGCTGCCAATGTTGGGCCCTTGAGCAAGGCCCTTAACCCCCTGTGGTCCAGGGGGCACTGTATCACAGCTTTCTAACATCGCTGGGATATGCGAAGAAAGACTTTCACTGAGCTGTGAATGTGCATGTGAGCTTCTAATTTTTCTTTCTTGAACAAGCAATGAGCAAAATTAGGAACGTAATTTTAGCACCATTTATGTTTTACATATTTTGCAACATCATCAAAGCTATCACTGTTTTTAGATATAGACTATACAATGTTCTAACACAGCACTTTTTTTAAATTCTGGACTCTGCTTGGTCAAGTAGGTGTTGAGTAATTCTTGATAACGGAGGCTCTGACAGCAGCAAATTCCTTGTTAATCTATTACTTCTCTCCACTTTCACACATAAGCCTAATTGTAACGAATCACGGGAGATAGATGTAGCTGTGTAAGAAGGTGGACTCTGAGCATTAAACCTTCAAAGATGGTTTGTTATTGGAAACTGATATAGTGCTTGGTCCAAAGGGTTAGGATCACGGTAATCCAAGAACACCTTTGGTCTTTTCCAGAAAAACATTGTGTGCAGATAAACACCTTCTTGGACATTTCACAAGACGGATAACCTTGTGTTTACGACATTTGTAAGACGTCCTTATCCTGAGCAGGTTTTTGGTTAAGAGCCTTGATCAGAGGCCCAGCTTGGTGTGGCTGTGATTTGAACTCACAACCTTCAGATCCAAAGTCTAATGCCTTAATCGTTTGGAACCAGGATCTGAGAACCATACTGTACCTAGCAACAATGAGGTAAAATCTAATACGGCTAATCTCTTGCGGCTTGAACTTCTTGCTCGAGGGGCCATTATTGGACTTCAGCGTATACAGTAGTGGGATTCAGCCATTCTCAGAGTGATTTTCTTTTAGACTTCATCCTTCTTGCTGCTAAGAAGGTGCATATCTTGCTTAATAACAAACATCCAAAGACCTTGGGCTTAGCTTCCATGGGAACGGGAGCCAAATAGCACACGAAGATCGACCACCTATGTCGCATGAATCACATCTGAGCAGTGTTCCTGAGGGCTTCACCATCCCTTCTTTGTCTTCGAACAGCTGGATGCGTGGGTGATACCATATCATATATCTGCCACCATTTCCCGCACTCCCGAAAACATATGCGACGTTTACTGTAACTTGTGACACAGAGTCCATGAATCAGTGTGTTTGCTGAAAAAATCTAGCATGGATCTGATTCTTACTAATTCATATTGTTTATTCATGACACATGTCCTGTCTTGTACAGTATATTCCATTATATTCAGTGTGAGATTCCTAAACACTGATTGTTTATACCTAAAATTGGGATCTTAGCATTTTTATGAGGTAAATAATATGTTTTTTTACCTCAATCAACCAGGATGAAATGTGCGTTTTTACATGCACTTTTATGGGAAACATATTGACCTGATAATTATTTTTTTTTTTACAAAAAATTGTTATCAAACAATGACTCGATGTAGTTTGTATCCGTGTATAGTTACATTATTGTTGAATATGACAGCTTTACCTCACAAAGTTACATGTCTTGCACTGGAGACTTAATGTTACATGAATGTCTCCTTATGGGCGACATCACCACAGAAGAAAATTTATAAAATCATTTTGGATCAATAAACCTAAAAAAAATAATAAGAATTTTAATAACTGCAGAAAGGCCACACCGCAGACAAGATTTGCATTTCACGTGTCGGCAAATCAAATCTATTCGGCTAAATCGCTCGTGCGAACACACTTTAAGTAGAGCGCAACATCGACGCGACGAAAAACGATCAGGAATTAATGTACCGAATTAAATTCGAACAGAATAAACAGCTCCTGTGTGGCTCACAGATCTATTTACAGAAATTATAGCATAATGGGCTGAATATTAACTTACAGAGAAGAAAAGGGTAGTTTTATATGAAATCAGAAATTGAGCGCCACCATTTGAACAAAATGGTACGATCCTTGTTTTATAGCAACTTCAGACTATTATAGAAAATCAGACTATTAAGGGTCATCAATTTTTTCTTTTTGTTTTTTACATATTCAAATATTTTGGGTGGGTGAAATAGAAATTTTAATGTATTTCAAATTTGAAATGGATTTATTTATTCGAATCGAATGCTGTTCATTTTTTTTGCAGCGTTAACCGTACAAAATCTGCGCGTACGATGTTGCTATAGAAATGTTCGAAACCGTGCATTGATCTGCATTTACTTTTATGCCAATTTTAACCATTTGATGATTGAGGGCCTTTTTCAAGAAACCAGCAGTGGCAGCTTGGTGGTGCTGGGATTTAAACTCCTGACCTACAGATCCAAAGCTACCACCTCCCATGATCTATCCTAAAAAGTTCTGCCCAATCAGAATCGCTGTGGTTTAAAACACTCGATATTTGCTAGCTGGCTTGTCTGATTTCTTTGAAGGCTTTCCTCTTCTCTGCCCTCAAGGAATCAGATTCCTGGGTGGTGATCCAGGTGAAAAGACAAAGCCAGTGAGCGTGATTGCTGATTAGAAATCGTTGTCTCTTTTGCTATCTTGCTAAATGAAGCAAGCCTGAAACGCAAGCCCAGACAGTGGACATGGAATTTGCTGGAAAACGTTCAGCCTTTTATTTTGTTAAACACAATCTATTTATCGATAATCAGATATTTTAGTCAATGAGTCACTAGAACATCTTCACAACTGGTCTCAACATCAAATTTCAACAGTTTGGACTGAAATAAAACATCACATGACAATTTATTATGTATGCATTATAATGCCTGTATCTATAGGGAAATGGGAGCTCAGTGGAAAAGAAAGGACCAGTAGATCACGAGTTTCAATCCCAACATCGTCAAACTGCCATTGTAGGTCCTAGTTCAAGCAGATGGAAAATTTCATGCTCTCGCATCCAAAGACTCGAACAATTGTGTACGGTACAAAAACATATGGGTGTAAATGTCCCAATACGTTTGGCATTCTAGTGTTTGTTATTGTTGTGAGTGAAATAATGTTTTTTTTTTGCTGAATTTATTCTGGATCCTGTTTTTTTTTAATGTTTTCCAGCTTTCTAGTTTCCTCCATTTCTCCAACTAAGAGTATAGAGTTTTTTTTTTTTTCTTGATTTATTGTCATATTTATTTCTTTTTTTGTTATTGCATTTTTAACTTTTTTTTAATATTGTTTTTTGCTTTGTTTTCTGGTAAATGTAGTTTTTATTTTGTTTTCTAATTTGATGTTTCATTTTATCGTGTTTCCATTTTTGTTTGTATCGGTAATTCATTTTTTTATGTTGCCTTTTCCATTTTTTTGTGTTATTTTGTGGTTTCTTTTTTTTTTTTTTAAGATTTTCTATTATTTGAAAGATTTATTTTTTTTTATTGTATTTGTTTCCGGTTTCGCAACCATTTTCATATTTTTGGTTTTTATTATTATTATTTTTATTTCCATTTGTTTCATTTCTTTACCTTCTCAGAAAGACTGATACACAACATTTACACTTACATTAGTCGGTTTTCATCAATCGACGTAAAATATGCCTTGGGTGTGTTCGCATTCCGGATATAAAGCGAATCCACGACGCCTGAAATGTAAATCAAGCATAGGAAACGATCCTGAAGACGTGCCTCCACTCATCCTGCAGTGGAAATATCTTTCAGATTACAGTTGTGTCACTTTGATTTAATATGACGAGGCATGTTAATGATCTGGCAAAGGCGTAAGTACATCGTGGAAAGCGTTTTAGCGAGGTTCTGGCTACGTGGCGCATCCATGGTTCCTCTTCAGGTGTCAGGATGTGTTCTCCAAGTGCCTGTTTCAACAAGTCCAGGTGTCAAACGCAGTGATCCTTCTCCACCTCAAGACTTTTGGACTCGTCTTTAGGGCATGTAGCAGCTCGCTGTCTCGGTCATAATGCAGCGTGTAATAGGAACAGGAGTGAGTGTGATTATATACACAATAATAATATCTAATAATATATTTATCACATGGAAGAACATTCGCTCCTTAGTGTTCAGAGATCATGTGACCAGAACAGCAGGGGTTACAGGTGGGGTCAGGTTTACATTTTAAAATAGAATTAAACAGGTGTTTACTACTGGATAGAATTAGAAAAATTTGAAAGACATAAATGATGAAATAGGTGTTAAATTATAAATAGAATGTATTTAGAAATAAATGAATTAGATAAAAATAAATTGTGAATAGAATGAAATAGATCATTAATTATTAATATAATCAAATTGATTTTTTTTTACTATAAATAGAATTAAATAGATCATTAATTCTGAAAATAATTAAATTGAGTTTTTAAAATTTATCAATAAAATTAAATAGATGTTCAACTATAAAGAGAATGAAATAGATTTAAATATATAAACAGAATTAAATTCATTTACGAATTTACGATTACTAGTAAAATAAATCGATTTTAGATTAGAATTAGAATGAAATATATTTTAAGAGAACTGTACATCATTCATTAAGATTATTATTTCTTTTATTTGTATTTGGAATTTGGATTCAGTTATAGTTTCTAATTTATTATTATAGAATATTTTAATTGCTATAAACATTTGAATTAAAATTGTCTACAAACAAAAGTACCCATTTTCCAAAAAAATGGTCATTGTTCAGTGGTTCCTCAAGTGTCCACAATGTCTACCTCAGGTGTACCTTTGAATTGGGACGTAGAAGCTCAATGTTAAGATGTTGGACTGATGATCTGAAGGTTGTAATTTTGAATTTGAACACAATTACGCTTTACATCTTAGCTTTAATCTTACTGTAAGTGTCAGGGGGTCTTTCTTCACATCAAGTTAGTTCTTAACTTGTTCCACAGTTGATATCCTCTCGTGTCTGTTCTTCCATGAAGCTTGAGAAATGTATGGGGACAAAGGTTTGTGGACACCTGAGCATAATCCTGTATGTGCTTTATGAACATCCCATTCCACATTCAGTCCTCATTTTCTGTTATAATGAGCTCCACTCGTCTGGGAAGATGCTCCACTAGATTTTGTTGAGATGAATGGAAATTCATTCATCTCCAAGGCTGTTAGTAAAGTCAGGTAGTGATGGAGGTGAGGAGGTGAGAAGGCCTGGGGTGCAGTCAGTGTTCATACTCATACTGTTCAATAGGGTTGGATCTCTAAAGCTCTAAAGATCTTCCAAGAGCTGACTTTGTGCACGGGAACATTGTCATGGGTTTGAGTCTGCTCGTTCAAGTGAAGGGAAAATTCACGCTGCCGCATCCGAAGACGTCCTGTAGAATTGTGTCTCTCCAACTTTGTGGTAACAGTTTGTGGAAAAACCAAACATAGCTGGAAAACTCACGTGAATTTGCCTTCGTTTAGTTCACGTCATCACTTTATAAGCAAACACAGTGTACTTTTATTATGAGTGTTTTTATTTAAAAAATGTAATTTTTTTTCCTTTTCAAATTTATTTTTCGATTTCTTTTTGTGTGTGTGTGTTTTCTGATTTTTATTGTGTTTTTTTTGTTTTTTTTTTAGATTTCTTTTTTGTGTGCTTTCTGATTTATTCTAAAGATTTTTTGATGATTTTTTTTGTTTGTTTGTTTAATTTATCTTGTTTTTTGCTTTTGGTTCTAGTTTATGATTTGCTGGTTTAATTTATTGATTTTTTATAATTTGATTGTTCATTTATTTTTTTATTTAACTTTGTGGGAACAGCTTATGGCTGGAAAAATCATGTGTCTTGATATTTTTGTCCATTTAGTGTACACATCAACACTCTATTACCAAACACATTGTACTTTCATTATGAGTGTTCCCATTAAAATGTCTCGCCGGTATTGTTTCGACGCTCAATAGCAGCTTCATGCTTGTTTGTATGATGAATACATTCCTTCAGATGATGAAAGCAGAGAGACAGGCAGTGTTTTTCCTCTGTACACAGGCTGAATCTTGTGTGTTTGCTCGGAGTAGAAATTACAGACAAAAAAACATGTATACACAATAGCACAGAGACTGCATTAGCATTAATTATCCAGTTATAATCTGAAAAGGTAGCGACGCTGAAGTTGCATCCAATTCAGTAGTGTATTGTGTGTGTGTGTGTGTGTGTGTGT
>JAAIIK010000181.1:429550-434550 GCA_014706435.1 Silurus glanis
ACACACACACACACACACACACACACACACACACACACACACACACACAGACACACACACAGACACACACACGCCTATCCCGACCTGGCAAACATGTGCAGTGTAAGAAGTTCCTGAGAGATGTGAAAGCTGATAGAGGAGCACCTGGAAGTCCCAATTTCCCAAGAAATTAACAGTTTACAACAGTGATGTGAAGCAACATTTAGTCTATAAACATCATAATTATCATTATTATTATTATTATTGTCACAATTATGATTACTAAAACAAATTTATGATATTTAATCATAAGTTTTAACAGAATTTTGTAGCTGGGACATTGTTTATCCAATTGAGAGATAAGCAAACAACGAAAAAAGAATGCATGGACGCATGGACGCATGGACGCATGGATGCATGGATGCATGGATGGATGAATGGGTGGACCAGAATTTGTATACACCAACCACTACAGACTAGTTATAAAGTGTGCAACAACCTTAAAGAGTTTAAACAAACATACAAACAAACGAATAAATAAATAGAGTTTTTAAATATAGTAAATAAAGGGTAAATAATAACACCATTGACTCAGCAGAGAGCAGAAGCAGACGTCTGAGAGGTGGCTTTATTGAAACGTCGAGCCTTTTGTCTGCACAGAGCTGAACATATGTGCTTCTTGACCCCTGACAAAAGGCCATGGTGGGAGGAAACCCACCTGCTGAACAATAGAGGAAAGAAAGTGCTCTTGTGTGACTTGTCCAGGCCACTTTGATTGGAATCTGAAAAGTTGGAGTATCCACCCCCTGCATTTGGAGAGACAATTCCCTGTGGGGCAATAAAGATTAGGATTATTCTAAAAGTACTTGCTGCTCTTTGAGAGGAACTGCTCTCCAGATTCCCTATTTAAAGCGGTCCAGTGAAAACATCTCAGGGGTAACTCCTACTGTTAAAGAGCTCCTAATGGACTTGAGTGGCTGCATTTATTAACCAGAACAAATGCCTTCAAACATTGGTCATCAATTAGAAACAAACATGGAAGGAAGGACAATGGTATACGGCAGGGCTGTGCACAGATATTTTGAGGGGCAGTGGCGCAAAACCAAAAAAGGGGGCAATAGGGGGTGGGTGCATGTTAATATAAATTATCCATATGTTACAAATATTTAATTAAAAGAGAAGACAGCAGATGCTGTAATAATGTCAGACTTTATTATAGAGTGAGAAGGGAAACTCAGCCAATGAGGGCACAGGGGCAGTGGCTCTAGCCACTGGACCACCCCCTGGTAAAAGGTGATAATTCATCTTATAATTATCAGGTATTAGGCTTTGTATATCCCAGCAATCTTAGCTGTGGTCAGAGCTCAGGGTCAGCCATGATACAGCCCCCCTGGAGCACAGAGGGTTAACGGCATTGCTTAGATGCCCAAGAGTGGCATCCCTGTAAGTCTACGAACATATTGATAAGGCTCTGGTTTAGTGACCAGAAGGTTGGGGGTTTACCCTGTGCTCTGACCATAGCTTAATTGAGCATAAATTGTAAAGAATTTCACTATGAAATAAGCACCATCTTTTGGCGGACCTTGTATAATTCCTCCACCATCATCCTTTATCATCGTTACTGCCTACATTTCAAAAGTTCTCACCCCCTTGACAAATGACTTTTGACCCTCCTCTTGACACTTCTTAGAGTGACCGTTTTTCCATTTGACTGTTTCGTCTGGCCAAACACAGCTTTGACCTTGGGTTATGTCACCATTGCATTGTGTTTCTGTAGCAAATGCTGTTAGCTTTGATGTCGTGTAAGGAAACAAATGACTTTTACACCAGTTTTGCTCTTGATTTCAGATATGAGAGCTTTCACTGATATTATGGGACATGACGAGGGCAGAGTGAACGTGAATCACAGAGCCTTTAACCATGCTGCCTCCACTGGAGGAGTGATAACACATACAGGCAGGTAAGATCATTTATGGTGTTTTTACACACTTACACTAGTCTGTTTACAATCCCAGATTTGCCCTCACATTTTCTCAAAACACATCTTGGCATGCAAAATGGCACTTGCAAAATGGCACTTGGTTCATCAGGTTTTTCAGGTTCGTCGGGTATTCTTCTGCGGTGCCAACACAGAAGGGGTTCGCTCTTATTCAATACCATTGTGGATGAAAACCCACAAATGCAAGCACTTATACCAAATTCAAACCTGATTAGAAAGAAGGAAATAGACTTTTTACTTGTCACAGATACTGCACAGTGAAATTCTTTCTTTGCCTATCCAAGTGATGTTTAGATGCAGGGGTCAACCATCATACAGCACCCCTGGAGCACATTGGGCCTTGCTCAAAGGCCCAAGGGTGGCAGTCTGGTAATACGTAAACCATTGACTTCCCAGTAGCCCAGAACCTTAAACGTTTAGCTACCATCATCCCCAAGAAATTTGGTGGTATGGAAATGATTTACAACTTGGATTCATCCTCAAAAAACTTATCTAGGGTTGACAATTACATTTGTCATATTGGATACACAGTATTTGACAAGATGCCACAGGATACATGGATACATTTTGTGGTCATGTGACCTATAAGCACTAAACAATCGTATTGTTGTCTTGTTACCTCTAGCTCGGTCCAGATGCCTTGCTTAGAAGGGAGTCTACTCAATCGCCACACCTCCATCAACAGCCAACATTCTGGTTCCATAGGCTACAATGAGAATTCACCTCCATCACACCATCCTCACCCTCACCCTGCCCCCAATGCCCACAGCTCACCCCGGGGCAACCAGAGGACTCGAGTGGTACAGTACACTTTGAACCGCAGCCCAGCACTCAGTTTCGATGAGGAGTCTGACGGTCCAAGCTACGCTCCCCAGCAGCCCCCTCTTCCTGAAAAGATGCGTGCCTCAAACGACTGTGAGCGTTCTTTAGGTTCTTCATCTCCAGCACCTAGCGGATTCTCCAGTCCACACAGTGGAAGCTCTCTCTCTATTCCCTTCCCTAACTCACTACCTGAACTGCAAGCCAGAAGCAGTAGTGTCAGCCCTCTACCAGGTAAACCACACCTTTTTCCCATAATTCCCTGATTTTCTACATGTCCTGGGGTTTAAATGATATAGCAATTATAGACTTCTTAGTATAGATGTTGGATGCTATGAATAATAATGAATGACATCTAGTCCATCTTGCTTACATACAAAGAAAAGTCTGTAAGAATGTTTCCCTTGTACAGTAAGAGATTGTTGGACCAGTCAAGCCGTGGTTGAGGGTTTGTTAAAGCACGCAGGGTAGAGAGTTGCTGGTCTGTTTTTTTTGTGTGTTTTAAATCTGATCCAGCAGCTACTGGAAGCCAGTGTGGGAGTGTAGTAGTGGGGTGGTGGCAGAAAACCTAGGGAGATTGGAATCAAGTCTTGTGGCTGAATACTTGATCAGTTGCAGATGTCAACCAAGTTGCAGTAATCCAGTCTTGACATGACGAGGAACATGAACAAGCCCCAGAGTGCCCTGTATTGAAAATGAGAAAATTTTCAGAAATGAAAGAATTCTCCTGTAAAAGGAGAAGTTAACATTAGCAACGTGAGAAGTAAAGGACAGTCAATTGTCTATCGTTACCCCAGGGTCAGGTGGGACCGGATCAAGTTGTCCACCAGTTCTTGACTTGGATATAGATCACCTGGGATGAATAACAGTCCAGTTATGACTTATCAATTTATTTTAACCTTGACAGAAGAAGTCTCTAGTGTTAGGCAAGTTTTATGAAGGACAAAGGGGGTTTACCTTGTGCAGTTTCTCAGTAACATGGCAAGAAGCTATAAATGGATAAAAAGTCACCTCGTCACCCCACCCCACTGTATATCAGTGAGGTAGTAGCTCAGTGGTTAAGGCATTGTCTCTGGATGGAAAGGTCACAAGTTTAAATCCCAGCACCACCAAGCTGCCATTGCTGGGCCTTACATTTAGCTCATACAACTGAGAAGCTATGGCGTTAAGGGCCTTGCTCAGGGGCTGGGATTTTAACTCACAACCTTTGGAGCCAAAGTCCAATACCTTAACTATTATGCTACCACCTCTTTATATTTCCTATCTGATTTCTTTCTTTCTTTCTTCTTTTTGTTTCACGGTTGTACCTTAGACATCCTGGTGAGCAAGCAGGTGACGGTAAAGTTCGTCCAGGACTCTTCAAAATTCTGGTACAAACCAGACATCGCAAGGGAACAGGGTAAGGAGTTGAATTTTAGTCATGAACCAGAGCCAGTGTAGAATTGAACTATGAGTTGAAGGTTAGATAGTAGATAGATGCTTTGCCTTTTATTGTAGCATATCGGATTTCAACTTTTTAACACCACTGTGTGTGTGTGTGTGTGTGTGTGTCCGTGTGTGTGTATACATGATCTCTGTCTACACAGCTATCGCAGTGCTGAAGGACAAAGAACCCGGATCGTTCATTGTACGTGACAGCCACTCGTTCAAAGGCGCCTACGGATTGGCTATGAAGGTGGCCACGCCTCCTCCTTCTGTGGTGCAGCAGAGTAAAAAGGGTAAGGATTGGCTATGGTGGATGTGGCATTGGTGTGTGTGTGTGTGTGTGTGTGTGTGTGTGTGTGTGTGTGTGTGTGTGATTTCCATCCCAGAGAGTTTTTCCATTCAGCACTGCTCCAGTGGCCTTGGCTTTCTTTTCCTGCTGACATGAAAGAGTCCTTTTGTTGTCCTGAGTATTGAATACAACTCATCCATGACTCCAAGTGGAAACTGATAGGTGTTGCCTGGCATCGATATGTCCACCGCTTTGGTTTCGGCGCTCAAGGCATTTTTTTTTTCCGTTTTTTGGGATATTGGCTTGTTCCAAATGTAGACCTTCTAAAAAAGTCATTCATCTTTGCCATCTTTGGTCAACTATACTGAATTCCATTATTTTATATAAAACTGAGAGGAAAAGTTGGTTTCTATTATAAAGGTGTTTCTCCAATACACAATTCCAGGTTACTTTACTGAATCCAAGCTCATGATACAACCTGAAATGCAG
>JAAIIK010000181.1:437050-445184 GCA_014706435.1 Silurus glanis
TATTTATCATTTATCCACCTGTTTACTGTGTCTTCTATCTATTTTTAAACATTTGTTCATCCAATTATATGTTTATCCATTCATCCACTCATCCAACACTTTATCAACTCATCCTCCATCAATCCATTTTTAAACTTTTTATTTATCCATTCATCTGTTTTTATCCTTCTATCTATCCATATTTCAATCCAATCATCAAAATATTCAAGTCATCCATCCATCCATCCATCCATCCATCAACCCATCTTCTGTATACGCACCATCCATTTTCAAACATTCATCCAACCAGTCATCTGTATACCTTCTTATCTATTTATGTACTTATCCACCCATTTATCCATCCCTTAGTTTATCAATCCATCTGACTGTCTGTCTGTCTGTCTGTCTGTTCTCATGTCACATTTAAAACCATAAACACATTTTCCTGACTGACATATTGCTGATGTTTTCCCCACAGACTGTTCTTCAGGAGACACTACGCTGTCAACACCGTTATATTCTGTGCGCTGGACCCTCAGGAAAGGAAGTAAGCACAAAAACAAACCACAACAATAAACACAACTCCAACCTGTCATTTTGGTCAAATCCTTTTTTTTTAGGTGAATTGCATAAGTATTTACCCCCTGTATTTATACGTTTTAAATGGTTTATATGCTATCAGTGTGCTTGAGGGTTCCTTAGCTTCCTGGTTGCTTCTCTGACCAGCCACTTCATGAGTTTAGTTTTTGGTGTCACAAACTAGGCTGTACTGGTTTGTACAAGATTCACGGATAATAATTATATCAATAAAACTTCATCCTACCGTCATCCTGTGACAAAGCAGGTGCTGAAACCGGTAACTAGCTGGCTAGCTAGCTAATATTTATGATAATTAGGAAGGAAAATATGGGTGTTCAAGAACCTAATATTTATATAGAATTATAAATGATATATTCTGCCATTTGTTTAAAGGTTCTAAAGATATTCCTTGAGCAGTTTTAATTATGCCATTAAAAACAAACCCAAACAATTTGATGGTTCTGCTACGGATCTGGTGCTAACACGGAGCTCAATTGTGTTTATTCTCAGGTGGAGCCGAGACGGATACCCATCAGCTAAGTAAGTGAGATCTTCATCTTCACAGTGTGGATATGATCCTCTTTATACATTCTGCTATACTTTTAATCATTTGTGTTCGACGGCATGAATTAGCATCAAAGAACAACATGAAAGTGTAAGAAACGTGTATCATTTTCGAAACGTGTATCAAGTTTTCTGTGATGTTTATTTACAATTGATGGAAGGAGTCTGGATCTCCAGCAAGTGTAAATTTATTTTATTACTTTATTACTTATACACTGTGGCTCATATTTATTCATGAAACAAATTTATGAGCAGTTATTAAAATGTGTGTGATTTGAAACAAGTGTTTACTTTTCACAATTAATGTAATTTATCGTCTGTGTTAATATCTTTCTGCTGAAACAAGAAATTTAATACATTCTTTTACTTTAAACTTTATTTTAGAAAAATATTCAGGTTAATATTCCAAATAAATATTTTGGTAAATGTTGTAAATAAATATTTTGGTAAACATTTAAAAATAATCATTTTAGTCGACAATTATTATAAATATTTCAGTAAATTATATAAATAAATATTTTGGTAAACATTTCTGGTATTTTGGTGAATACTTTGGTAAACGTTTACAAATAAATATGTTTTTTTTTTTTTAAATGAAAACTTATTTGGTTAAATATTTAGAATAAATATTTGAGAAATCTTATAAATAAATAAATATTCCAAAGAAATGAATATTTTCGTAAACATTTTTGTGTTAATGTAGAATAAATACTTTGGAAAACATTTAGAACATATATATTGTTAAATGTTATTTATTTCAGGAATTATTCTTTTAAATAAATATTCTGGAAAACATTTTAAATAAATACTTTGTTAAACATTAAAATTAATACATCATTTTCTACATAAATATTCCGGTAAACTGTCAGAATAAAT
This sequence comes from Silurus glanis, assembly GCA_014706435.1. NCBI lineage: Eukaryota > Metazoa > Chordata > Actinopteri > Siluriformes > Siluridae > Silurus > Silurus glanis. The sequence continues at coordinate 439,049 of JAAIIK010000181.1, forward strand.
TCCCTGATAAATGTATTTTTGTTGGTTTTGTAATTGTTCTGCAGGATTTTTGGGTTCGTGGCGAGAAAGACGGGCAACGGCATGGACAACGTGTGCCACCTGTTTGCCGAACACGACCCTGAACAGCCGGCCAGCGCCATCGTCAACTTCGTTTCCAAGTTCATGATCGGCTCACAGAAGAACGTCTGACTTCAGTTTGACGTCTTACCCAGGAAAGCTCTATTTTTCTCCTACATTTCCTCTGCTATTGGACCTTACTGATGACACAAGGTATATGGCCATGAACTCTGGATCTGAGGAGGACGGACTCATACCAGGAAGCTAAAGCGAGAATAAAGTGTGCTGCTAATCAGCTTTACTATACAAGTGTCTGTTCGTTGTCGTGTATATTGTATATGTATGTCATGGTATCTAACCGAACTGTATTTATTATATTGTTTGGATTCGAATAGTCAGAATTTCAGGATATAAACTCTGTGATAGTGTTAAGTGTGTGGGACATTAAACTATATGAACAAAACTATTAGGACACCTGACATTTTTTAGCCGTATGTGGTTCCTCCCTAAATTTGAATTCCTCCCTTCTTCCTTCACTTGAACTCGGAGACCCAAACAATGCGATTGCGCACAAGCTCCGTGAAGAGCTCCTGCTATAGAGCTCCAACCCTATTGAACCATGAACTAGAAAAAAAATCAAAATCAAAACTATATACCAGGAAATCTAACTGCACCTCAGATCTCCTCACCATTGTCCCTAAATTGATCTCCACAAAATCTAGTGGAACATCTACCCAGAAGAATGGAGCTTATTATTAATAGTAAATGTGGAATGGGATACTCATAAAGGAGCACATACCCATCTTATGGTCAGGTGTCCCAATACTTTTGTCTGTACAGTAGTGTATATTTGTTGATGATATAAGTCTTCTCTAGCTTTTCCTTGGAACTTTACTACTGACCATCTGGGGATGAACAGCACACACACTCAAAGCTGGAACACACACACACACACACACACACACACATTATAATTATATATATATATATATATATATATATATATATATAAAGAACTCCATGTGTAGAAATAAAGGGCAATCAGGAGTAGTATTTTAAGCAATATGAATATTTTTATGCAGCTTTTAGCTTCTTTTTTTATATATATATTGTTGGTAGATGAGGGTTTCATCCAGGCTTTTCTTCTTTTTTAGCTTTCTGAAATGTACCTAGTAGTTATGGGTTTGAAATTCAGTTTCTGAAGCGTGTTAAGTCTCTGGGTTACTGATTACAAGGTCGGTGGTTGAAGATCCACCACCACCAAGTTGCCACTGTTGGGGCCCTGACCCTGGCTTCCTAACAACCTGTAGGGCGGTTTAAAGCTAGTTGCATGTTAGCATGCTAGTTAGCATGCTAGTTGAAGCTGCTAGTCAAAGTATTTAATAGCGAATTGTTTATTATTATTATTATTATTATTATTATTATTATTATTATTATTATATATAAATAAAAACGGTCACTAAGGGTATGATCAGGAATTTCACACTTCTAGCTTTAGTTTTTGCTCAGACATTTCCATATTTTTCCAGAAGCTAATGCCATCTAAAATAATTCATAAATTGATCCAGAATGTCAAATTTTATTCGAGGGTAAAAAACACAAATCTGTGATTCTACTTGGAGTTGGCTCCATGCTTATTTCTGCCTATGCAAGATACAAGGGCTGAATGCTAATTCACGCCCTCGAGGTATTTTTTTAAGGATAATATTCAGATTTTAGCTAAAAACTTGGACCAATAATGTTGATGCAAGTTATTTTTTCCATGTTTATTTGAAAGCATACTTAAAAAAAAAATCCCTGTATTTTTCTATGTAAACTTTAATATATTCACTATCCAGTGGCTTTGTTACACGTGAACAGGATGCTAACGTGCCTTCGTTGTTTCTGCGTTTCTTGTTGATATAAAAGATAGAATCTGAGCGTTTTTTTTTGTGCTCGGATTGCAGTATTGCGTACGTGATATGTATAAGCGTTAATGCTAGGTTATTTACAGCGTATCTGCTAAACCAGGTCATGGACAATTGTTTATTCTTCGATGCTGCTTTGTTACTGCGATGTGATGTGATGTGACGGACATCATTAACAGGATTTTAGATCAGTTCATCTCTCAGTATGACAATAAAACTGAAAATATGTAAACGCGTGTGTTCAGTTTGTTTTTGGGTCTCAAGTGAAGGGACATTTTCATGCGAACACATCCAAAGATGTTTTATACAATTGTGAGGAAAAACCAGGTGTCCCAATACTTCACAAATTATTATTTGAGGAAAAACCAGTGAACTTGATGGAACTAAAGCTTGGGATTAAACTCAAGATCGTATACCTGAAAGTTCCCGCAATTCTGACTAGTAATTCGTGCTACCGTTCATATATTAATCTGTAATTTGTTCATGGAATATTCAGGATGTCCCAAAAAAAAACAAGAACAGGGTTTCAAAGTCAAATTTAGGACTTTTTAAAACCTTTGGAAGACAATAAGAAATAAAATCTTTAAGAAGAATGAACCTATATCATGACATTAAAAGCACACAAATACATTATTAGCAATTTTCCTTAACTGAGCCCTAAATCCAATTATTCCCAAGCCAAGTATTGCTAAATGTGCACTTCCACATAGTTTTGAAAGTTTTCCCATCGCTTCACTTTTTCACATTTTGTTATGCTACAGTTTTATTCCAAAATGGATAAAAAAAAAAAAATCATTATTTTCCTCAGAATTCTACAAACAAAACCCCATAATGAAAACGTGAAAGAAGTTTGTTTAAAACTGTTTGTAAATGTATATATATATAAATCACATGTACATAAATATTCACAGCCTTTGCCATGACACTCAAAATTGAGCTCAGGTGCATCCTGTTTCCACTGATCATCTCTGAGATGTTTCTACAACTTGATTGGAGTCCACCTGTGATAAATTCAGCTGATTGGACATGATTTGGAAAGACACACACCTGTCTCTAGAAGGTCCCACAGTTACAGTGCATGTCAGAGCACAAACCAGGCAATGAAGTCCAAGAAGTTGTCTGTAGACCTCAGATACAGGATCGTATCGAGGCACAGGTCTGGGGAAGGGGACAGAAACTTCTGCAGCATTGAAATCCCAATGAGCACAGTGGCCTCAATCATCTGCAAATGGAAAAAATTTGGAACCACCACGACTCTTCCTAGAGCGGAGCTGCCCGGCCAAACTGAGCAATCGGGGAGAAGAGCCTTAGTCAGGGAGATGATCGAGAACCTGATGGTCACTCTGAAAGAGCTCCAGCGTTTCTCTGTGGAGAGAGTGTGATAGAAAATGTGAAATTAACTCATCATTTATAACTTTACCTTGTTAAAGGATTGTATATTTATTCCTATGAGTTGAGTTTCTGTTCCGTGTAATTGTGTACGTGCAAAACGCCTGGACACGAGGTCTCATTTGAGAAGAAGGAACAAAGAATCACGGTTGTGACCAATGACGAGAGTTTGAAACATTTGGTCCAGGTGTGTGTGTGTGTGTGTGTGTGTGTGTGTGAGACAGACGAGCTGTGTATATTATAAGATGGAAAGAAGAAGAAGCACATCTTCTTTACAGACACTTTGTGTGTGTAACTAAGATTCCATCTGTAGAGTACCGAATAAACTTTACTCATTCATTAATTCTCTCTGTTTAATCATTTTATTAGTAGAGACTTGAATTTCTAGAAGAACAACCATTTCTGCAGACCTTCTACAATCAGGTATGGTAAAGTGGCCAGACGGAAGCCACTCCTCAGTAGAAGTCTCATGACAGCCCATCTGGATGACTCTGACTAAGAGAAACAAAATGTAAACTCTTTGGCCTGAATGCCAAGCGTCATGTCTGGACCAAACCAGGCACCGCTCATCACCTGACCAATACCATCCCTACAGGGAAGCATGGTGGTGGCAACATCTACAGTTTCTGTAACATCTGTAATTGGTGCCCAAGGTGCTTCAACAAAGTATTGAGCAAAGGCTCTGAGTATTTATGTTACATGGACATTGAAAAATTAAGACCTGTTTAAAATGATAAAAGACATAGAACTTAGAACAGGTTCTTGCCATGCACCACTGCCTTTGTCCACCAGATGTCGCCAGGGTCCCCCCATTGTTTTCACTGTGATGCATGTTAAGGGTAATCACTGCCAAGGGTGCAACTGCACATTTTTCGGAGGGGTATGCAAGATCATGGTTGGCATCCCACTCTCAAAAAAGAGAGGTAAAATCAAGAATAAATCCACTTCATGCAATGGCGGCCCAGCATGTGCGTAGCACCTTTACATTCGCTTAATTTTGCGACTCTGATTATCACCACCTGTGCCAAATTTGATTAGAATTTTTATTTTTCACATACATACATACATTCTTATGACGTGGTAAAATGCTTCTTATGACTGTCAAACATGTTAATAGAAATACAATATAAAAAATACATTTATAAAAAGGATACAATTATAACATACTTTGAATATAATGTATAAACAGAATAGGGATAAAAAATAAAATAATAGGGTTTAAAATAATACAATGTATACACTATATAAAAAAAAAGTTTCTGCTTGAGTCTTCAGTCTTCACCCAGCCATCAGGGTGCCGGGTAGCAAAGTGGACACCAGGAGGCGCTCGTGCTCAAACGAAAAAGTGAGTTCACTTTCTTTATGAAGTTCTTCATCACATGTAATGATGAAAAGTCTTGACAGATCCATTACTAAGACACTGGGCATGCTGGCAGCTTTTAACAAACACCTTGATTGCTCCAAAAATAGGTTCCTGTGGTTCTGAGGACTCGTGCATGAGGAGCACATCGGCTCACACTGCAGTATAGCGGGATACACACTTATACACGCTTATACATACACCTGTACAAGTAATACAGAACATACACAAACAAACACTATCAATTCTTATTAATGCGCCTGAGCAGTTGAGTGCTCAGGGCCTCGCTCAGGGGCCCAGCACTGCTGAGATTCATGACCTTTTGATCAGAAGGCCAAAGTTTTAGCCACATACAGCCCTCTAAATCTATCTAATCTAATCTATCCCTACAAACTAATCTAAACCATCTAACTTTATCTAATCCATCCAATCTAATCTAATACACCTATCCAATCTTATTGAATTAATTCAATCTAATCTTATTGAATCCATCCAATCTAATCTAATACGTCCATCCAATCTGAGCTAATTCATCCAATCTAATACACCCATCCAATCCATTGATCCTTCTAAATCTATCTAATCTATCCATCCATACAAACTAATCTAATCCATCCATCAACAATTCAACCTAATCTAATCTATCCGTCCAACTGAATCTAATCTAATCAATTCAATCCCCACACACACACACACACACACACACATACCTACATACACACATACTTACAGTGGGGCAAAAAAGTATTTAATCAGCCACCAATTGTGCAAATTCTCCCACTTAAAAAGACCCCACGGGGTGAGATCTTGCGTGGAGCCCCAGATCAAGGGAGATTATCAGTGGTCTTGTATGTCTTTCATTTTCTAATAATTGCTCCGACAGTTGATTTCTTCACACCAAGCTGCTTACCTATTGCAGATTCAGTCTTCCCAGCCTGGTGCAGGTCTACAATTTTGTTTCTGGTGTTCTTTGACAGCTCTTTGGTCTTGGCAATAGTGGAGTTTGGAGTCTGAATGTTTGAGGTTGTGGACGAGTGTCTTTTATACTGATAACGAGTTCAAACAGGTGCCATTAATACAGGTAACAAGTGGAGGACAGAGGAGACTCTTAAAGAAGAAGTTACAGGTCTGTGAGAGCCAGAAATCGGGCTTTTTTGTGGGTGACCACCATAACTTGCAAATAAATTCTTTAAAAATCAGACAATGTGATTTTCTGGATTTTTTTTTTCTAATTTTGTCTCTCATAGTTGAAGTGTACCTATGATGAAAATTACAGGCCTCTCATCTTTTTAAGTAGGAGAACTTGCACAATTGGTGGCTGACTAAATACTTTTTTGCCCCACTGTAGGTAGGTAGACAGACAGACAGACACATATACATACATACATACATACATACATACATACATACATACATACATACA
>JAAIIK010000181.1:445194-456273 GCA_014706435.1 Silurus glanis
ACATACACATATACATACATACATACATACATACATACATACATACAAATATACATACATACACATATACATACATACATACATACATACATACATACATACAAACATACATACATACACATATACATACATACACATATACATACATACATACATACAAACATACATACATACACATATACAAACATACAGACATACATACATACATACATACATACATACATACATACACATATACATACATACATACAAACATACATACATACACATATACAAACATACATACATACATATATACATACACATATACAGACATACATACATACATACAAACATACATACATACACATATACATACATACATACAAACATACATACATACACATATACAAACATACATACATACACATATACATACACATATACAGACATACATACATACATACATACATACATACATACATACATACATACATACATACAAACATACATACATACACATATACATACATACATACACACATACATACATACATACATACATACATACATACATACATACACATTTACATAGATACATAGATACATACACATACATAAATACATACACATGTTTTGATTGACTTTTTGGTTCTGAATTAGTTGTCTACCTTCCATAAATGCAAAAAATCTCATGTTTCATATTTCATATATACTTGCCTGTGAATGAGCCTGTTGAGCGTTTCTATAGTAACCCATTTAATAGAGTGCATAAATGCTTAAGATGTTGGATTTCTCCTTGGAAGGTTGCATTTGTACTTTAATGTGCAATGATAAAGATCTATCCATCTGCCAAATCCAAACACAACAAAGATGTTACTGCTGGGCCCTTGAGCAAGGCCCTTAACCCTCAAATGCTCAGTTGTACAAATGAAATAATTGTAAATCACTCTGGATTAGAGCATATGCTGAAACTATAAATGGGAAGTGGAAGTTCTGTGGTTAAGATGATGGCCTTCTGACCAGAAGGTTGCAAGTTCTAATCCTATCCCCAAAATGATACCACTTCTTGATAAATCACCTCACTTGGTTATAAGTCACTCTGGATACGGCTGTTTGCCAAATTTCATGTGATTTCATATAATTGTATGATTAGCTAGAAAATTGTGACACTATTTCTGGTTCAACTAGATCATCAGAATCAGAACTTTAATGATCCCACAGGGAAACTGTTAGAGATATTTGGTTCTGAAACAATTTGATCCTGTATTGCATCACGGATTTACAATTTTGATTCCAGTTCCGACTTCTATATAAGTAAATATATACAGTCACTGTGTCTAGTAAATGAATGAATGAAATAACTGCTTCAGTCCCATTTACTTGTAGCAGAATCAACAATATCTTACTGTCTTATTTTCTACTCCTAATCTGGATCTATGAAGTTACTAAGCACATCAAGAACTTTGAGATTCATTTCAACAGTCTGCTACAATGGCTTTGCATTTTGCATTTAAGTGTCCATCACTGAACAGGACACCTAACAATGATGGAACTGCAATAAATGGTCATTTGGTGCTGAGGATTAGGATTGGTTCCCTCAAGGTTCTGAGAGATGGGTCTTGTTCCTCTCAAGGTTTCTTCTTTGTGACATATTTTGCTTGCCACACTTGCCACTGGCTCACTCATTAGGGATTAAATTACAATTACAAGGAACAAACTTATAGGTATCAAACTTGTAAATTCCAACTTTATAACCTCTTTATCTCTGTAAAGCTGCTTTGGGACACTGTCCATTATCGAAAGCGCTCTGCAAATAAAACTGAATTGACTTGAATGCGACTCAACTCGCTAGTTTATTTGTTTGCCCATGTGGACTTTAATGTAATTCTGTTATTTTTCCACATTTGTAGATTTTCAGCTAATTTTTTCTCCCCTCTGGCAGCACAGTACAGTGCAAAAACATAATGTAGTGTGTGTGTGTGTGTGTGTGTGTGTGTGTGTGTGTGTGTGTGTGTGTGAGAGATAGAAGTGACACGTTCCAGCAGCACTGCAGGTGTGTAAATACGATCAGTGTATCCTTCCTGTTTAATAACATAAACACTCATGTAGAGAGTTCAGGTTCAGTGAAACTTGGGAAGATACCCTTTCGCGATATGAGGCTGGGGGTGAGGGAACACCGTCAGGCCTGCTGAAGATCTAAGCATGCTGGAGGGAAAACTGTCAGACAGCTGATGTCTGTTTATAGGAAGTGTGTGGGTTTGGGTTGATGTTTAAAAAAACCTGTATGCCATAAAGACAATAGTAAAGTCCTATATGTCAAATTTACAATGAACAACAGTAATATTGTGATGCATTATGGGAATAAACTGGAACCTCCTGTAAAGAATTGTGGAATTGATTTTGGCTTGATTTGCCTTTCAGAATGAGGCATAGTCATTTCAGAAGCAGGAAAAATTCAGTCGGCACATGGCTGTGGACACAGTTTAGGACTCAGATTAGGAGTTGATTCAGAATTGTACATATTTGATTCAGGACCAGACAACATGGATTTTGAACTGGACAGAGTTAATACAAAAAACTTACATAGTTGATTAAAAAATGGACATAGCTAATCCAGAACTAGACTGATTCAGAACTTTATATTGTTGATTCAGAACCAGGCATTGTTAATTCAGAAAATGTAAATGACTGATTCATAACTGAACAAAGCTGATTCAGAAACATACACAATCGATTCAGGACTGAACATGATGAATTCAGGATGGACATGGACGTCTCAAATCGAAAATGTATACACAACCAGAAGTAAACTGGATATGGTTGATTCACAGGAATTTCAAAACCAGACACTTTTGGCTCACAATATGAAAAAATGCATGTAATATGGTTTCCTTTCAGAAACTGGAGCTGCGTTGGAACGCTTTTGGAACGCGGCTGCGTTGTCCATGCTCTGAATAATGTGTGTAATCAGTCAAAATTGGAGGCAGGTTGTCACGGGTAGGGTGACGTCACGACCAGAAAGTATAAAACGCACATAGAGCGAGGCCGAGGTCAGCTTCTGTTTTATCACGAAGCGCTCTGTGTAAAATTTATTGTTGTTTGTCTGTCTGTCAAATAAATTAAGGCATCAAAGAAAACCAAGCACACTTTTCGGCATATCCACACAGCCTTTGTGTGGCTTGTTTGGGAGTGGAGCACGCTATATCGGCTTTCGAGGAAACCAATTGCCAGCACTGAGCTTGCATGCCCATGCGATCGCTCCTCTCCCAGCGGACACTCTTCGAGAAGGGTGCCCCCACTCCCCACGGTTCAGGTCCCGCTCTCGCTGAGGCAGAGCAGAGTTCCAGGTTTGTTGATCGACCTTGCAGAAGGTTTGGAGAAGGTCTGCCTCTTCACCGAGGTAGACCATTTTCCAATCCAAAGCTCCCTCCACGAGGAGGTTGTATGATGAGAGATGGCGTCTGCTAACTGTGTCACTGCACAGTTTGACCCAGCCCACTGCCCTGTGGGTTCAGTGCTGGAGTTTCTGCAAAAGGGTTGGCTCTGTCCACCATTAAAGTCTACGTGTCCGCCGTTTCAGCGTATCACACCCCCATGTCGGGGCATTCACTGGGCATGAGACTTGCTCCAGAGGCCTCTGATGCGACCAAGAGTGCCTGGGTGGGATCTGGCCGTAGTGCTGGAGGCTCTGTCCAAGCACCCCTTCGGGCCGTTGGCCGAGATTTTCGTGGAGGCATTTGTCTATTAAGACTTCGTTCTTGCTGGCTATCTGCTCTCTGAGGAGAGTAGGTGATCTACAGACCCTCTCTGTGGCCCCCACCTTTCTGGAGTTCACTCCAGGCATGGCCAGTGCCTTCCTGCACCCTAGAGCGGGTTACGTCCCCAAGGTGCCCTCGGTCATCCCACAACCTGTCAGGCTCCAGGCATTCAATCCTCCTTCATTCCTGGACCACAGACCAGGAGAGATTGAACCGGCTGTGCCCAGTCCGAGCACTGGACTGTTATGTCCACAGTGCAAGTCCTTGGAGGAAGTCGGAACAATTGTTCATCTGCTTCAGACTTCTGAGGAGAGGCCCTCCTGCTCATAAGCAGACCCTCAGCAGATGACTTATTGGTGCTATTGGATCCTCTTACGGGTCCTTTAGTGTCCCTGCTCCGTTCGGGGTCAGAGCTCACTCGACCCAGAGTGTGGCAGCCTCTAAAGCTTGATCCTCTGGAGTGTCCCTTTAAGACCTCTGCGACACTGCGGGCTGGTCCATCCCGCTCACATTTGTCAGGTTTTACAACCTTGACCTCTGTGCCACTCCTGGCACCTCTGTCCTTCAACCTAGTTGTGCTTTTTCACACTAGTCAGGGACTGGTCAGTGTGGTGGTATTGGACTCTCGTTCCCAAAGCGTTCCGGTGCAGCTCGAGTTCCTGAAAAGGAACGTCTCTAGGTTACGTATGTAACCCTAGTTCCCTGAGGGAACAAGACACTGCGTCTCTATGCCACACTTCCGGCGTCCCTTCAGTGCTTTCTTCTCGGTTACAGAAGCTGACACCGGCTTCACTCCATGTACGTTTTATACTTCCTGGTCGTTGACTGATTACACACATTATTCAGAGCATGGACAACGCAGCCACATTCCCAAAGCGTTCCGACGCAGCCCTCAGGGAACTAGGGTTACATACGTAACCTAGAGACGTTACAGTTGATTTCAGAAGTGGACATTTTTTATTCATAACTGGACATAGTTTAGAAAATCGACATGAATGTCTCAAGTACAAAAGTGGTTATATTTTTACTATTAGGCTGAAATTAATTGAGACCAAGAAATCAATTTGACATGGTTGACTCAGAGCTGGACCAAATTGTCTCAAAATTGACATAGTTGATTCAGAACAGGATATTTTTGATTCAGCACTGGACATAATTGATTCGGAATCAAACAACGCTGATTCAGAATTGGACATAGTTGATTTAGAACTGGACAGAGTTTATTCAGAAATTGACAGTTGATTTAGAAATTGAAGTTTTTGTTTCAGAACTTGACTGGACACTGTCAGTAAAGAAAATGCACATGGATGTTTTAAATACAGAAATTGTTTAGAGAAATTAGACTAGAAAATCAGAGACCAGAGTCAATACCAGAAATAAAGTGGATGTGTTTGATTCAGAACTGGACATAAATAAATAATAAATAAATAAAATAAAATATATAAATAAATAATAAAGGACAGAACACACATGGTTGATTTAGAAATGTAATTAGTAGTAAATAACAAAGGATTTGTTAGACTCAATTCTAAACAGTTGGTTCGAAATAGGAAAAAAATTGATTCAGAACCAGAAATAAACTGGACATGGTTGAATTAAAATGTAATTAAAGCCAGAGTGTAGGCCTGTGAGTTTATATATGTTATATGTTACATATGTAAACAGGATTCCAGGCTCCATTGGGTCAGGGCCGAAGAAACAACCACTTCTGCTAGTGGTTAAACCTGTGAGAGAATCTGGAAACACCAAGCAAGTTCTCCACCCCCACCCGAAATGATACAATGTGGTCAGGTCATATGGGGACACTGGGATATTCTAGAGCCTAAAGATTACTCAGCTATTCAGTTTGAAGCCGTTCCTTCAGGAACTACGTTGAGATGAACAGGATATGAACAAATGAGGAATGCAAGACCGCAACAGCTGAGAGAGTTTCGAGCCAGACAAGCCACACCCTAGGAAAGCTCCAAATCGACATCAAATCGAACGTTGTTGAACGTTGTTCAAACCAAATGAGAGAATGTTTGCAGTTCATGTTCAGGTTTCAAAGACTATGTCATCAAAATGTTAGTACTTTAGTCATTAAAAAAAATAAATAAATAAAAAAAAAATTTGCACAGGTATATAAGTACAATATCATGTTTCTCAGACAGACTATGAACTAGTGAACCAGTGTGTGAACCAGTGTGTGAACCAGTGTGTGAAATGATGTGAATGTTCCTCTTTTCAAGCTTAGAAAAATTATTTGCCACATGGAGAGTGAATCATTTCGAGAAACAGCATATAACCATAATGTCAGTCAACACAGTAATGACACAGTCCAAGCTCTTTATTTTTTCTCACAAATTCCTTCCATTTTTAAAGGAAATATCTGACTGACTGCAAAACACAGTTCAGAGAACATCTGAGCCTTTGTGAGAAAAAATAGTTGACTATGTTGGTGGCACACTGGTTTATGTTCCAGTCAACCAGATCCAATATCCTACAGATCCAGTCCTGAGGTTGTGTTACTGTGTGTGGAGTTTTATAGATGTTCTTGTTGCGTTGGTATGTGTTTTTTTTTTCTAAGTTCTCTGGTTTCCTTCTCCACCTTAACATGCAGTTAATGGTCTGGCTATGAAAGATTACCTGTTGGTACAATAAGTGAAAGTGTGTGTTTTTATGAGAGAGAATGAGTTAAAATTGAAAATAGCATAAAATTTATATTAGGTGTTATAAATGGAGCTGGGATAAAAGTCAGTATTTCGGTATTCCATCAATCCATCCGTCCATCCATCCATCCATCCATCCATCCATCCATCCATCCATTTATCAACCCTTCTTCCACCAGTGCATTCTTCTATTTATTATTCTATCATCACTCCACTTTTGAAATCCTTAATAACTAATCCATCAATCAAATCCTTTCTTAATCCATCTATCCATCCATCCATCCATCCATCCATCCATCTATCCATCTATTGTTCCATGCAGTCATCTTTTTCAATCATCTGTATTTCCATCCATCTACGTGCTAACATCCATATATTGACTCATTATTCTAATCCATCCATCCATCCATCCATCCATCCATTCATCCATCCATCCATCCATCCATCCATCCATCCATCTATCCATCCATGTGCTATCATCCATATATTGAATCATTAATCTCATTCATTCATCCATCCATCTATCCATCCATCCATCCATCCATCCATCCATCCATCCATCCATCCATCCATCCATAACCTATGCATGCTTCCATTTCTTATTATTTGATCCATTTATCAAACGTCCCATCTACTAAATCCTCTATCTATCTATCTATCTATCTATCTATCTATCTATCTATCTATCTATCTATCTATCTATCTATCTATCTATCTATCTATCTATCCATCCATCCATCCATCCAGCCATCCATTCATCCATCCATCCACTGACCCATCTATTGGTCCCTCCAATCATCTTTTTTAATCTGTATTTCCATTCATCTTCATGCTATCATTCATATATTGACTCATTGTTCTAATCTGTCCATCCATCCATCCACCCATCCATTCATCCATTCATTTACTTCATCACCTATTCTTCAATTTCTCATTCTTTGACACATTTACTTGTCCATCCATCCATCCATCCATCCATCCATCCATCCATCCATCCATCCAATGACCTCTCTACTAGTCCCTCCACTCTTATCCAATTACATGTTTCCATTCATTTACATGCTATCATCTATAAATTGACTCATAAATTCCGTTACACCGACCCACCCAAGCCTATTTCAGAAATCACAGGCATGAAGCAGGAATACACCCTAACCAGAATTCATTAATCAATTTATTTATTTGCCTTTCTATCGTGGGTTTATTTTTTTGTCAGAAGACAGTTTACGTCTTTAAAACAAAACCATGTTTACTGTGACTCGAAGACAAAATATCTCTTTAGCACCACGTCCCCTGACATGTCCAACCGGTCAAAGTTCTTTTAACCTGAAGATAATTCGTCCGTGCGCTAACATTTGCTCGCATGCTAATCCGCGCTCGGCTCGCAAAACAAGTGTTACTAATTTAATATAATCATCCCAAAGCATTCTCAGAGCAGGAATGTTGATCTGGGATCAGATTCTTCGCTGTGTTTTTGGCCACAGGTCTGAATTTGGATTCCAGCTCTGGGAGGTGTTGTGAGTCCTGGCCCGGGTCACACACACTTCAGTCCAGCGAATGAGTCAGACGTGCTAACCGCAGCTTTACACAGCGCTGGCCAGATCGAACCGGGGGTCAAAGAGTGAACCTCTGACTCAAACGATCCGCTCGTTTGGAAATCGCCGGGCCCGAGACAGCGAACCCGTGTGCTTCGAGTTAATCCCACGTTATTGCTTTCTCGCTCGTTTCTTCGCCATTACGGGCTGTTAGTGAACGTGTCCCAGATATCTCAAGAAGTTTGTATGTCTTCGCTAAATACCACCGGTTAAACTTTATAGGCTGTCAGGAAACATACGCCGAACGTCTAGCCGATGCACAATGTCCTTTTAAGGCCTCCAGAGCAGGGTGTTGCTTAAAGAGCTCATGTTTGGTGATTTGGAAGGACGTTGTTTGAGGAAATCATATAGAATTAGTGCTATTAGGAATGCGGACTGTAAACACAACAAGAAGCTCTCTCGAACACTTGGGCTCCTTCTGTATTGTTGTTTTTTAAACATATTGATGGCAGAGGGAAAGCTCCAGGAGACATTCGTTCCCTTTATCTGCTCTTGCAGCTCGTATTTCTTCCGTTTGTTATCGTCGCTCCGCTCGCAGACGGGCTCCTATAACTATGGAAAATGGAGAGCGACCTGCGAGTTATGTAAGATTTGAATAACAGGTTGTAAGATGACATTTTTGGACAGTCAAATCATGGGAAGTCAAAACAGACTGAAACGCCAGAGGACACCATGACAAAAAGAATGCGCTTCTATCAGGCGGAAAGATCACCACCAAAGTACATCATCTCTAATTCCGGAGCAATCGGCAAAGCATTATTTGTAGAACACTCAAGCATTGGTCGATTCGAGTTGATAAAGGTTCTCCTTTGTGAGGAACCCAACACTAGAGGGTTCCTCTATTAGATCTCTTTGTTTATTAAGAACTTACAAAAGTTATTTACTTATTTAGTAAATGAAGAAGGAACCATTGAAGAAACTCTTCTTTCAAGGAGTGTGTATATCTGTGTAAACTTTTTGCAGATGTTTCTGTATAAATGCTTTGGTTGCCTTTCTGGGTCTATATAGAACCTCTTCAGTAAGTAAATCCATGAAACCACTGAGGAACATTTGCCTTTAAGACCTTATGGGAGATCTTTAAAAAGAATTAAGAGCATGAATGTTTTTTTTTGTTAAAGAAACAATATAGATTTTTTGGTTCTGTATCGAACCCTGATATCTTTTAGACAAGGATAGAAGTCAAATCAGCATTCTTCTGGGTCTATATACACAGTAGAACCTATTCAGTAAGCAAAAATACCATGAACCCACTGAGGAACATTTGTCTGTAAGAATTTAATGAGGTCCTCAAACATCCTAAATCCTGAAAAGCAATAATCTAAAACCATACTTTGTTATCCTTCTGGTTATTTTTCAATCCTGCCACTCTTTTTTTTTCTCAGACAAGAACACAAAGTCATATCTACATCCTTTATGGGTTCTTTGGTAAACTCTCTATATTAAGCAAGGAACCATCGAGGAACCTTTATATTTGTGTATGTCCTTCTGTCTGCTTTTCTGTCTTGAAAACAAGTATCTCAGACCCTAGAAATCTGCAAACCATTAACTATCCAAGGAACATTTCACACTAAGAGATCATGAATGATTCTAGAACCTGCCATTGTTCTAGAATCTCCAGAAACAAGTAGAAGCATCCAGTCTAGATTAACCTAAGGTAGAACCCAGGAAATTCTGTATGGAACTCACCAGAGTAATATGCCTTGAAGCGAAAGCAAAGAACAATGAACTAACCAAGGAACCAATAAGGAACCTTTCTACTGTATGTCTTGAGATCCACTCTGTTTGAGGATCTCAAAAGCAAACATACATTAGAAAGGTTCCTGACTGGTTCCTTGGTTAGTTCATTGTTCTTTGCTTTATTTAACTTTTTAGTACACACTTGAACACTATAGAAAAGTTTCTTTGATTGCACCATATATAATTTAGTTAAAGTGTTCAAGTGTGTACTGAAAAGTTCAATCTAAATCTTTTTTTTTCCTCAGATATCTTTCTCTTGCATTACATAAAACCCCAGAATGTTCATCCAACTGAGAAGGATCTTGATTTTCAACAACCTAGTCCAAACAAAAGGATGTAAGTGCTTGAAAACAGTTCATTTCTCGGTATCTTTCTTTAGAAGGTTGCTTTTTTTTTTCAGAAAAGCTTTACTAAAAACATTTTTAAATCTACAGAACCTACTAACAAACCCATGAAAAATGTTTTTTTTTTTTTCCACTCATGTTCTCAGCCAACTGGTTTCAGTTACCAGAACATGTTCATATATATATTTTTTCCTTTTCTATGAATATTTAATCTGGCAAGTTTCTTGTGTTCTGAAAATATCGTTATGTTCCCAAAACAGTTCAGTTTGACTGACGCCTTGGGTTTTCTCCATGCTACTGTCTATGAAGATGAAGCCCACAGAAAAAAGCTGAAGAAATAAAGTCTTCAATACAGAGAGACTGGATTTAAAAATTTTAGGTTTTAGGGTCTTTTAATTGGAGATCAATTTAGAAAATAGAATCATAAATATCTCGCTCATCAATCTAACCAATGTACTTGATACATGCTCTGATTGGTCAGAATTGATTCTCACATTTGCAGGTCAGTAAATGATCGTTTGCGAGGACTTGCGTGGCAGCCGCTCTACATCGTCTACAGCTAATAATGCATTTTTTTAAATGAACACACGGATACCAAGCGTGTGTAAAGCTCTTATACATCCTGAAAGGAGGATTTTTAACTGGAAGTTCTGGGGGTTTATATATTTGTTTGGTGAAAATCTTTTTTAATATCGAGTCGCACACCACATGAACATTAAAAGCTCTAGCTAGATTTCAAGTTGCGCTTTAGTAAAGTAAACCTACAGCATATACTGAATTTTTGGAATATAAGTAATCCCCTCATGCTAGTGCAGTATTTCCTCATGCATTAGCAGAACATTTAAGAGCGTTTCTGGTTTCAAATGTTAACCAGTGCTAATTATTGTGCCTGAGACTGCACGTGTTTCAGCGTGAGACATTCCCAGAGTCTATAGGATCATTCATCTCTTTAAAGGAACCCAGGCTAATGTGTGTGTGTGTGTGTGTGTGTGTGTGTGTGTGTGTGTGTGTGTGT
>JAAIIK010000181.1:500726-518075 GCA_014706435.1 Silurus glanis
AATCAAATTCAAAATCAAATCAAATTTAAATTCAAATCAAATTCAAAATTAAATTCAAATTCAAATTAAATTCAAATTGAATTTGAGACTGACAGAGTCTCTAATAATTTATTCTAGCTCATTTGAATAAATGTAATCTTATAGCACTTGTGTATCTGTGTGTGATTTCAAGCACTGAATTTCGAATATAAAATAAAGCACGTAAAATAAAGTTAAAAGCAAGTTAAAAATCACCAATTCCAATATGACTTTTGGAATTGATCAAATTGTTTGGAATTTCGCTCTTTTTCTGACTGAAAATGTCAAATGCTCCCAAGGCAGCGGATGCGGGTTTGGGAGTGATGAGCCTTAAAAACGTCAACAGAAGTGCAAAATGTAACTGGTAACATTCATCTTCCATATTAAAATGGAGTGAAGTGAATAGAGTGGATCTATTGGATCAGAAATGTAGCTGTAAAAGTTGCTTTGATCTTTGATACTCAGTAAATCCAGAAAGAAGCCAAAACATTACTTGAGTACATGAAGAACATTTACTCACAGACTTTACACCACTGCTCTTAGCATACGCTCAGACTAATCTTTTTTTTTTTTTTTTAACACCCAGATGATGTAAACATATGTCTGGAAACAGGAGTCTACGTTTTCCTGCCTTTAGATGGAATTGTCCACAATGTTAAAAGATGATATAATTCTTTATTAATAATAATAATAATAATAATAATCTTTTATTCCTCAGTACTATCAGGGACTTTCTTTGCTTTTCTTTATCTATCAGATGTTGGACCTTTTTCTCTTTCATCTGTGACACGGGTCACAAAAACAAGATAATCAGCGTGTTGAGTAACAGTCTTTAGAGGTTCACCTCAATCACAACATGTTTGTCTGTGGGGTAATTACGCGCTTCCTGGTGTAGTATTATTCTCAGCTATCTTCTCCAAACACTGACACTTTAACCAGGAACTGTTACATACAGTAAGAACCTCACACACACACACACACACATATCTAAAAATCTATCTGTCTATCTATCTACAAAAGTATTGGAACACCTGACATTTCCTCACACTTGAACTAGAAGACCCAAACCTGACAACAAAGCCAGCTCCATGAAGATATGCTTTTTATGGGTTGGAAAATGTGGAAGATCTGCTGCTATAGAGCTCTGACCCTAGTGAACCCCTACGGGACGAATTGGAACGCACTCAAGGCCTCCTCACCTCACCTCAAAATCTACTGAAGCTTCTTCCAAGAAGAAGTGGAGCTTCTTACGAGTAAATGGGGACGAAATGTGGAATGGGATTTTGAAAACCCATTTCTCCATATAGTGTGTATGTAAGAATGTTTATTTTCTTACTACACTCCCCCTCAATTCAATGATTGACACTGTGCCCCCTTGTGACAGAAGGCCAGAATTGTGCAAGAAGAAAGAAAAACAATTAGTCATGCACTATTTTGGAAAAAAATACAAGAGGGAAAACCGTCCTGTTTTCCAGGCTTATGCAAGTGGCAGCAGGATCGACCTGGTCGGTCCTAGAGGTGGGATTTTATCTCTGGTGTTGGAGGAAAGAAAATCAATACGTACACAGAATCACAGACACTGTTTGACAGTTTATTATGGTTCGCATACAATACAGTACACTAATTTATTCCGATATTGTGATATTGTCTTGGAGAAAATAACGTTAATTTTTACGTAGTTACACTACTCCACGGTCAGCTCGTGCCTGGTAGCTTCTTCGATGTCAAACATCAGATCGATGAGCCAGCGAGGCGCCGGAAGCTCGTCCTGTATGAACACACGTGGTTTAATTTTCCTGGATTCCAAATCAAACATTGCAGCAAGCAATCAATAAAATCTGAATTTGATTATTTATCGTTTATTTATTGTCTTTCGTTCAACGCTCCATTCGCGCATCAGCTTCTGACCCCCGGATGATCATGACCGATTTACTGGTGCCAGGTGAGGGCACTGGGAATCAATACAAGCTTCACTTGTTTAAACATCATGAGTGTTTTGCAGTCAATCTGTTTTTTTGTTGGGTTGGGGTAATCTTGTGACCATGTTGGGTTTGGAAAAAAAAAAAAAAAAAACCTGTGACCATGTGACCCTCCCAAACTAAGTGGGAGGTGCATGACAACATGGCCACCCCATAGGCATTATTATTTTGCTATTATATATATTTAACTCATCCATTAGGGTTGCAGAAGCCAGTGCACTCTTAGTGGCGGTCCCAAGCCCGGATAAATGGGTGGGGTTGTGTTAGGAAGGGCATCCAGCGTAAAAACATCAAATATGCAGATCACGAATAAGGACTTCATACCGGATCGGTCGAGACCCGGCTGTGGCGACCCCTAATGGGAGAAGCCACAAGGAGACATTTTATTTTTATTCATTTTGAATACTTTATTAATCCTACAGGAAAATCATTCATTCTTTGCAGTGGTGTTAGGAAGCTGGGGTCAGAACACATGACGCCCCTGGATCTTAGAGGGTTAAGGAGCCCAAGAGTGAGAGCTTGGGGACCCCGGGTCTTGAACCCCCAACCTCCTGATCAGTAACCCAGAGCCTTAACCACTGTGCCTCCCAAAGTTATACGGACTGTTTTCCATCAGCCACTACACCACCACCTCCTTCAACTTTTAATCTGAAGGTCACAAGGTAAAATCATGGCAAAGTGGTTTCACCAAGCTACCACTGCTGAGCAATTGAGTAAGACCCCTAACCCTTATCCACAGTGACTTACTTTTATTCATTTATACACTGAGTGGTTAAGAGTTAAGGGCCTTGCTAAAGGGCTCAGCAGTGATAGCCTGGTGAAACCACTTTGCCGTGATTTGAACTTGCGACCTTCAGATTAGAAGTTGAAGGAGGTGGTGGCTCAGTGGTTAAGGCATTGAAGGTCACAAGTTTAACTCCTAGCACCACTACAAGGCCCTTAAACATTGCCCTTAACCCTTAAGTGCTTAGTGGTAAGTTCAACATCTTAATCACTGAGCTACAACTTTTATACTTATTGCTCACCTACTGCAGGTTAGACTTGACAAATCTGGGCTTGAACTGCAAGTGAGGTTTTGCTATGCCCCAGTCTGGCCCACCCTGTATAAAAATGTTATTGACCCACATCCAATAAAGGATAGATACCACTTGCTATAAAAGGCAGGCAAAGGGTATGTGACGATACTCACGGGTTCCGGAGTTGGTTGTTTCCGCCGTTTCCTTCTTTTCAAATCGCGTCTCGGTTCCGTAACTTTTTTACCGGCCCGCTTTGAAGAAGTCGTCTTTTTAATTGGGAAACAAAAAGAGTACACTGTTTTACTAGGGGTGACTCCCTAATAGTCGAAGATTCAATGCTTCGATAGGAGGAGCCTGATTTCAGAGTCGAATCTTCGCAAAGGTGCTATGAAATGCGGATCATAACATTTTGGTTATATGGGGGTGCTCAGTGTCTGATTTCACATAGAACTACCGCTTTTCTGCCAATAAGTTAATTTATTATGATAATGTTGTAAATGAAAATGTGAATATTTAACAGTGTAAGAGATTCTGTACAGGTATATTCTGTTCTAATTCAATTCTGTATATCAATTTTTCGGGGCATTGATGTTCTGCCAGTTACGCAGATTTGATTCTGATTTGCCGATATTCGAAATGCAAATTCCGTCTGCGGGTTTTGTTATTTTTTACGTGTATTGATACAAATTGTCGTCCAAACACCAATATATGGGCTTTCCCAAAGTTCCAGCATTACACTGCTCCTGTGGACAACGTGAGCTCCAGGAAGATCTGGAGCTCATGTCCTCCTCAACCCTACTGAACACCTTTTGGGATGAACTGGAACACCGACTGCATCCCAGACCTCCTCGCCACATATAAGAGCTGGAACTCCTCACACTCTTGCTTGCAAATCTAGTGGAAAGCATTCCCAGGAGAGTGGAGGCATCACACTAACTAGCGCGCTACAGGATGAAGAATTTTCTTGTACCAGCTTTAAACACTAAACACTACCGTGTCTGAGGGCTTGCCATTATCTGCTCCGCAATGACTCCATTGCTAGACATTGATGGACTTAGGTAAGACAAATTCTACTTTTGTATAACTGTGCAAAAACAGGACAATATTCTTGAAGGATGTCAAAAACTTGAATGTCCTATACAGCAGGTTTTTCTTGGAGTTAATAACTACTGTAGATGGTACTCAAAACCAGTATGAACCACAAACCAGTCAAAAGAACTTACCTTTCGAGTATCGCTCTTCTCCACCACAGGCCCTGATGTCTGCCCTGGAGGACTTCTGGAACCTTCATGTGGTGAAATTAAAGAATTGAAGGGAGAACTCGGAGCTGAGGTGGTCCTTCTCTCGGAACGTCCTGGTGCTGATGAGCTCCTTCTTTCCAAGCGCTGTGGTGTTGAGGAGTTCATTCCAGTAGGGCGTTCACCTGCTGGTGTTGAGGAGCTGATTCTCTTAGAGATTCTTGGTCTTGAGGTACTCAGTGTTTTATTCGGCTCATCGGGTGGTTTTCTCAGTTGCTTTGCTAAACCTGGACTGGAGTTAAGGATGTTAGGGTTCTCTTGCGAGACTGGTTCTTGTTCAGTCACTGTGGCCTTGTTACTCTCGGAGACAGTCTCACGTTTTGACTTTATGACGCCTAATAAACCACAATGGAGCGCCGTCAATTCTACATTCACTGAATGTGAACAATAATATAGTGTAACTCTATGGAGGACGAAGAGGATAAAAATACTAAATAAAAGTAAATAAATTAATAAATAAAAAATAAATGTATATTCCAACAAAATTATTAGATAAATAAATTTCACTATACTATTTTACTAAATAGAACAAAAATATCTATAATGAAATATAACATAAAAATAAATAAATCGAAGAAATAATTTATAAATCCATCAAAATCTGCATAAAATAATTATAAAAAAAAAATAATAATAATAATAACAATAACTAATAATAATAACAACAATAATACACTATGTTGCCAAAAGTATTTGGACACCCAACTTTTCACAAAGTTTGAGCCTCATCCAATCTGGAAATCTTCCCTTCACTTGAACTACTTGTTCCCTAATGACAGTGCTCCTG
Source organism: Silurus glanis (assembly GCA_014706435.1). NCBI lineage: Eukaryota > Metazoa > Chordata > Actinopteri > Siluriformes > Siluridae > Silurus > Silurus glanis. The sequence continues at coordinate 505,825 of JAAIIK010000181.1, forward strand.
TGCACACAGCTAGCTCCATGAAGATCTGCTTAACATCGGTTTGGAGTGGAAGATCTCTTGCTATAAAGCTTTGACCTCAACCCTACTGAATACCTTTGGTTTGGCTGCACCCTAGGACACCCCACCCTATGCTCAGGTGTCCTCAAACCTTGACCAAATGGATTGAACACATTTTATTCTTTTTGAATTATATATTGATGAATTGAACTCGTAACCTAACCTTGTGGCGAAGGTTCTTCTGATACCTTCTGGCCTCCTTCAACAAGTTCCTGCAGCAGTTCCTCAGATTCATCATCTTCCTCAATAGTATGAAGGAAGTACATATTGCTGTGGAGGAAGACACGGTTCAGTGTGGAGGTTAAAAGGTAAGCAGGTGTGGAATCTGTCCTAATGAAACTGGTTAAATGATTAGAACAAGACCCAGTTCCTTTACAGGTTCTGGTGGTTCAGGTTCTTGGAGACATTAGATCTAGGGAGCTTTGCTAAAGGTCAGTGATGGGGTAAAATATCTAGGTCCAAAAGTAATAGGGTTACTAAAAGAGTTCACTGTACACTATATGGACAAATGTTTGTGGACACTGGACTATACCATTTATGCTTTTTGAGCTCCCCATTTGCTCTAATTATAAACTCCACTCTTGTGGGAAAATGTTCCACTAGATTTTGTGGAGGTTTCTGCTCATTCAGGGATAAGATTGTTGGTAAAGTCAGGTACTGATGTAGGTGAGGTGAGGAGGCCTGGGTTCAGCCAGTGTTCCCATTAGTCCTAATAGGAGATCTTCCATTCCAACCAATGGGAAACAGATCTTAATGGGAAAAATATATATGTAATTTAATTAATTTAAATTAATAAAATCAATAAAATCTTCTGGGGGGATTTCCAGAAGATGTGTTCCGACTCTCTCACCCCCACATGGATGTGGAAGCTTAATGTTTTGGGGTTGTTTTGGAGCAGGGAAAGTTGTTCCGGAAAGTGAAAGGAACCAGCATGGCTCCCATTCCAGACTACAACACCATGGAACCGACGTCATCGAACAACAAGACGGTGAGCCGAAGCGTATGTTAGCATTATTTAGCGTTATTTAGCAGACGTCTGGAGTGATTTCTAACATGGAATGTCCTGCCCAGTCACTGCACCTAAACCCTTATGAACTGCACTGGGATGAGCAGAAACCTTCAACACCTTTGGCGAGTTTTCAAGAGTCACAGCAAAGTATTTCAGCTGAACGTTTGGAGGACAGAACTGCTGAGAGCGTGTAAAGCTGTTCTTCACGCTAAGGGAGTATTTCTCGATGGAAATAAAGTCTGTACGTTTATATATTTATTATGAATAGAATTATCAGTTAGTGCTCTTCAGTTCAGCTCTAGCGGAGTGTGTATGTGAGTGTTTTGATGTACAGGACTGTGTAAACTGTATGATCACGGTACAACGGGTCAAGCCATTGCGTCACATGGAAACTCGTTTGAAGGTTGTTTTTTTTGAGTCTGTATTACTCAATTTCTGATCTACATTTGTAACCCCGGTGAGCTCAGCAGTTCTCAACCAGGAACACGCAGGTCCTCAGAACATCCCTGGTAACATATTTACCCGATGAGTGTACAACATCCGTACTTATAAACATCGCCGCCGGATCGCTCCTAAACACATCATAATAAACACAGTGTCCACTTACCTCTGTGCAGATTTCCTGGCTATCAGATTCTGAGTGCAGGTTGTGATGGAGCATTGAGCAAGCAGATGATTAGGGTTGATAAGAGGCACCTGGTATGATAATCAGATGTGGGAGCTGAGCCCTAATTGGACACGCCCTCGTTAAAAGCAAGCCAGCAAATGCTAAGTGGATCTCAGGAGCTGTTGGTCATGATTATATGAGCTTCTCAGATGATCTTCACGTCATGTCAAAGTGTGTGGATGTAATGCTAAAAGTATTGGGACACATTTACATTTATGGCAGCTATGAGGTTAAGTGCCTTGCTCAGGGGTCCAGGAACTGAAATTCATGGCCTTTGGATCCAAAGCCATACGTGGTTCTTCCGTAAACCGTTTCCATGAAGTTGGATGAGTTGTATAAGATGCTATGATAGTTTTCTTTGATTGAACGAGGAGAGCCAAACATGTTCCATCATAAAAGTACCCCTGTGCACGAAGGGAGCTCCATGAAGAACTGCTTTCCATGGGTTGGACGTTGGATCTCCTGCAATAGAGCTCTGACCTAAACCCTATTGAACGTAATGAACACCACTGTCGCTCCAGTGAAACAACTTCCCAGAAGAGTCTTATTTTTTTAATGGAACTATGTGAATCTATTAGATTTTAATCTACTAACCCTTTTTATTGTTTTGTTTTGTTTTTTTTCTCGTAGATTTGTGCTCTTTGGATTTCTGTGGAATTGCTAATGCTTGTTTAATGCATAACATCTCATGACCTCAATGTAACACCATCTTTGAGGCAGAATAGAAACCCTGATGTGTCCAGTTTACATGGATTTATTTGTCTTTAACACTGTTTTAATGACACTTTTAATTAGCTTCTACGTTTTTTGTAAAGTAGCTAGCATCTAGACTCCTAGTGATGCTGCCTCCTAGTGGCTAACCAATGGTATTCCACAAACCCACAATTTTTTTTTTTAGTCAAGAAGCTTATGAGACAACGTTCCTCTAGAACCCTGGTGCTACAGTAAATAACATAAAGCTACAGAACAGAATACAGAGTTAAGGACTAAAGTACGTGTCCTCGCCATATAAAGTGCATCGAGGGCAACCGAGTGCAAACAGACAACACAAGACAGTGTGGGACAAATACACACACACACACACACACACAAAAAAAAAAGCGTTGAACAGGAAACCTACTGTATGATATGATTTATTATTTAAACAAACACAATGCAGTGCAAAAACAGCAAGTAAACAGTATAATATGATTATAATATAAATATAATATGGTGGTGGAATGGATTGAGATGAGTATTGAGTGTGTGTTTAGTTCAGGTTCAAGAAGTCAAGAAGCTTTTATTGTCATTTCAACCATATATAGCTGATGCAGTACACAGTGAAATGAAACAACGTTCCTCCTGAACCCAGGTGCTACATAAAACAACATAAAACAACAGTCACAGAACAGAAAAACACAGGGCCGAGAACTAAGATCCTCGCCACATAAAGTGCATGTGTGCAGCTGGTGCAAACAGTGCAAAAGACAACACAAGACAGTGCAAGACAACACAGGACAGTGCAGGACAATACACAAAATATAAAAATAAAAATAGCAATAGCTCCGCCAGTAAAACCTGCCGTGACAGAATAAGGTGCACAGTAGCAGAAAAATGTAAACAGAAAAATGTAAACAGAATTGTGCAATTCAACAATAGCAGCAATCAAAATAAACTGAACAGTGACCAAAGGATTTGGACAGAATATTGTGCAAAAGAACAAGTCCCGGAAGATCAGCAACAAACGGCATGTAAACATTTTGCGATAATGAAAAGTGTGAATGGTACTGAAACCTGGGTGTGCGAAGTGTATGATGTGTGTTGAGTCCGGTTTGTACAGATCAGTCACACAGTTGTGTGTAAGTGTGTGTGTGAGTGTGTGTGTGTGTGTGTGTGTGTGTGTGTGTGTGTGTGAGAGAGAGTTCAGTTCAGATGTTTGTTGAGGAGCCTGATGGCTTGCGGGAAAAAACTGTTGCACAGTCTTGATGTGGCGGCCGGAATGCTTCGGAACCGTTTCCCTGATGGTAGGAGGGTGAAGAGTGTGTGTGACGGGTGTGTGTGGTCGTCCACAATGCTGTGTGCTTTGCGGATGCAGCGTGTGGTGTAAATGTCCATGATAGAGGGGAGAGAGACTCCGATGATCTTCTCAGCTGTCCTCACTATCCTGTGTAGGGTCTTGCGATCCGAGACGGTGCAGTTCCCAAACCAGGCAGTGATGCAGCTGCTCAAGATGCTCTCGATGGTCCCTCTGTAGAACATGGTCAGGATGGGGGGAGGGAGATGAGCTTTCCTCAGCCTTCTCAGGAAGTAGAGACGCTGCTGGGCTTTCTTGGTGATGGAGCTGGTGTTAAGTGACCAGGTGAGGTTGTCCGCCAGATGAACACCAAGGAATTTGGTGCTCTTGACGATCTCCACTGAGGATCGATCAGTGGAGAATGGTCACTCTGTGTTCTCCTGAAGTCAACAACCATCTCTTTAGTTTTGTCGACGTTCAGAGACAGGTTGTTGGCTCCACACCAGGCTGTTAACCGTTGCACCTCCTCTCTGTATGCTGACTCGTCGTTCTTGCTGATGAGACCCACCATGGTCGTGTCATCGGCAAACTTGATGATATGATTCGAGCTGTGCGTTGGTGCACAGTTGTGAGTCAGCAGAGTGAACAGCAGTGGACTGAGCACACAGCCCTGAGGGGCTAAAGTGCTCAGTGTGGTGGTGCTGGAGATGATGTTTCCGATCCGGACTGACTGAGGTCTTCCAGTCAGGAAGTCCAGGATCCAGTTGCAGAGGGAGGTGTTTAGGCCCAGTAGGCTCAGCTTCTCGATCAGGTGCTGAGGAATGATTGTGTTGAATGCTGAACTGAAGTCTATGAACAGCATCCTTACATAAGAGTCCTTGTTATCCAGATGGGTGAGGGCCAGATGAAGGGTTGTGGAGATAGCATCGTCCGTGGAGCGGTTTGGAAGATACGCGAACTGCATGGGGTCCAGTGCGGGTTGGAGCTGGGTCTTTATGTGCCTCATGACGAGCCTCTCGAAGCACTTCATCATGATGGGTGTGAGTGCAACGGGACGATAGTCATTGAGGCAGGAGACAGAAGACTTCTTCGGCACAGGAATGATGGTTGTCGTCTTGAGGCACGTAGGAACAGTGGCGCTGCTCAGGGAGATGTTGAAGATGTCGGTGAAGACATCCGCTAGCTGTTCTGCACATTCCCTGAGCACTCTGCCAGGAATGTGTTCTGGTCCAGCAGACTTCCGTGGGTTAACTCTGCATAGAGTTTTCCTCACTTCAGCTGTGGTTAGACAGAGCACCTGGTCACTGGGAGGAGGGTTGGTCTTCCTCACCACCATGTTGTTCTGCACCTCGAACCGGGCGTAGAAGTCGTTCAGCGCATCTGGGAGGGAGGCGTCACGGTCACAAGCAGGTGATGTTGTCTTGTAGTTCGTGATCGCTTGGATGCCCTGCCACATGCGCCGGGTGTCTCCGCTGTCCTGGAAGTGGCCGTCAATTCCCTTTGGCGTGTACGCGCTTTGCCTCTCTGATGGCACGGGACAGTTTGGCCCTTGCTGTTTTCAAGGCCGCCCTGTCCCCTGCTCTGAAGGCGGAGTCTCTTGTTTTTAGCAGCGCATGCACCTTGGCGGTCATCCACGGCTTCTGGTTGGAGCGTGTAGTGATGGTCTTGGAGATGGTCACGTCATCAATGCACTTGCCGATGTAGCTGGTCACTGTTGACGTGTATTCCTCCAAGTTGATGAAATCGCCGTTGGTTGCAGCTTCCCTGAACATGTCCCAGTCAGTGCATTCAAAACAGTCTTGGAGAGCAGACATGGATCCTGCTGGCCAGGTTCTCACTTGCTTCCGAACTGGTCTTGAACGCCTGCTGAGTGGTCTGTATGCTGGGATCAGCATAACAGAGATGTGGTCTGAGTACCCGAGGTGGGGGCGGGGCTTCGCCCGGTATGCGCCCCGGATGTTTGTGTAAACAACATCCAGCGTGTTTTCTCCTCTGGTTGCAAAGTCCACATTCTGATACAATTTTGGGAGCACAGTCCTGAGATTTGCGTGATTAAAATCTCCGGCGACAATAAACAATCCATCAAGGTGTGTGTTTTGAAGTTCGCTAATGGTCCCGTAGAGCACGCTGAGCGCTTCCTTAGCATTAGCGCTAGGTGGTATGTACACTCCAAGCACAATAGCGGTGGTGAATTCCCGTGGTAAATAAAAAGGTCTACATCTCACAACAATAAACTCCAGCAGCGATGAGCAGTAGGTAGAAACAAGCACAGAGTTCTTACACCATTCCGTATTGATGTAAACACACAGACCGCCGCCGCGAGTCTTACCGCACAGAGCTGCATTTCTGTCGGCACGAAACGCGGCTAGCCCGTCCAGCTGGAAGGCGGCATCCGGAACTCTGTCGCTCAGCCACGTCTCAGTAAACACAAAAACGCAGCAGTGTCTGTACTCACGCCGAGTAGCTTGTTGGAGTCTGATGTAGTCTAATTTATTGTCCAGGGAGCAGACATTTGCCAGCAGTAGTGATGGTAGAGCGGGCCGGCTAGGGTTAGCTTTTAGCCTAGCATTAGCACCCGCTTGCTTTCCGCGCTTCTGCTTTCTCGCGCAGCGCTTTCGATTCCCCCTCCTCCGTCCGTCCGCCGCAGGCGATGCCGAGGTCTGGAGGCCTGGATCTCGGAGCACGCCGAGGTCGTGTAGCTTCTGCTGCAGGTCATCATTAATTGTGTTGTTTGGGTTGTTTCTGAGTTCTTTCAGGGTTTTGCGGTTGTACACAGGGACACCGGTTGCTCTGATGTCCATGTGTTGTGTAAGGCGGGCTACAAAGTGAAAGTAGCACCATTTTGGGTCCGGAGCGGCCGCTGCGAGCTACTGCCGTGCCGCCATCTTCAGTTCAGTAACACAGTGAGTGTGTGTGTGTGTGTTGTGTACAGTTCAGTTCTGTGTGTTGAGGAACCTGATGACTTGAGGAAAAAAGCTGTTGCACAGTCTGGATTTGAGACCAGAATGCTTCGGAAACTCTTTCCTGATGGTAGAAGGGTGTGTGAGGTATGCGTGTGTGTGTGTGTGGTGTTTGTGTGGGGTGTGTGGGGTCGTTCCACAATGCTGTTGGCTTTGCGGATGCAGTGTGTGGTGTAAATGTCCGTGATAGAGGGGAAAGAGACTCTGATGATCTTCTCAGCCGTGCTCAGGATGGGGTCAGGGAGATGGGCTTCCCTCAGACTTCTCAGGAAGTAGATTTGCTGCTGAGCTTTCTTGGTGATGGAGCAGGTGTTGAGTAATTTCCTCACATTTCAACACATTTCTGCTGTACATTAGGTCACTACCTCATGAAGATTGTGGACCTTTAAAGAAGTAGATGCCGAACCCGCAAACATCCCGAAACATCTAGAGACGTACCAGCGCTATTTGGATCCCATTTCATGTGGAGTTTGGACACTGGACCTCTTTGAGTGTTTAAAGGCTCTGGCATGGAGAAGCTGGTGTTGGATCTGTTATGAGCTCAAATGTTGAGCTATTTTATGAGTTGCTCAGGAGCTCCTGGTTCCATAATCTCAAATGACTGTATAAGACTGTAGAAAGAACATCACTTATAATCACACACTCCAGTGATCATGTTAGTTCTCACTCTCCAGTGTTCTGTATTGCTTAAAGACTATAATCACACTCTTGATGTCACCCAAATGAGGATGGGTTCCCTTTTGAGTCTGGTTCCTCTCAAGGTTTCTTCCTCATAACATCTAAGGGAGTTTTCTCGTGACCTCGGAATAACAAATGTGCGTTCTCGTGATCACGACTTAATTTTCTACACGTGCCTGCACCGGTGTGCGTCCATGTGCCTGCTGCCACCAAGTGGTTATGGTTAATAATTCATGATGCTGCGATGATGCTGCCTCTAGAACCTGCCATGATGTCGAATAAACCAAAAATGTAAAGACTGCTCATGAGGAATGTTGTAGATGCAGCACCATGGATAATAAGCACGGACACACGTGGTTGCGGGTGCGTGGAGAAAAATGAAGTCGTGATCACGAGAAAACAAGAAAGAAAAAATATATCATGATGCATGTCCTCTTAGGCCTTCCGTAGGTCACAGGTAGAAATATGGATTTCATTTTTACAATCAATGGAGTCGGTTAATTAATACAGTTTCAATTTGAACCTTTTAGATAACGTCCTGTCAATCAAAGATCCGATTTGAATCCAAAAAAATGAGGCAAACATTTTCTTTAAGAAACCTTCATGTGACTTTTATTGTTAAGTAAGGAGTCTCCAGTGTCAGCACTTTTTCCCGCAGATTATCTGGAACATGGCTGAAAAGGCCACTTACTCATTCTCACAGTCTCTCCAATACGTGTGTATGAAAAATGTTCAAATGTTGTACAGAGAGAACGCATATTTAGACCTCCGTGACGAATAAGGATTAAGGATAAATCCGTAAACGTGTCTAAAAACTCTCGCCGTCCATACTGCCGTTTTCAATCGTTTCCCAAAAGTTGCACATCCGCACTAAAACGTCTGAAAATGCTCACGTCGCTGTATTGCGCATGAGCGAAACGTTAAACGCTTCAACCTGCACCATTTCTGCCCCACGTTTATTTACCTCAGCATTCTCCTACCGCTTCATATACCCCGTGCACCTCCTCTGCACATGTCCAAACCATCTCAATCTCACCTCCCTCACCTTGTCTCCAAAACATCCTACCTGCACCGTCCTTCTAATAAACTCATCTCTAAATCTCTCCATTTTTCTTACTCTAGATGAAAATCTTAACTACTACTACTAAGTAATAAAAGATTACAGGGGGGCACACACTGATCCTTTTTTACCAGAGAGTGGAGGAGAACAAGCAAGAAAAAGAAAAAAAGAACACAACTTGATACAGATACTCAGCAACAAAATTAAACGGAAATCTGTCCCTCTAGCCACATCTCTCCATCCATCCATCCATCCATCCATCCATTTATCAATTCACTATTTATTTACCCATCTATTCATCTCTTTACACATCCATCCATTGATCCATCCATTCACTATTCATTTACCCATCTTTTCATCTATTTACACATCCATCCATCCATTCATCCATCCATCTATCCATCCATCCATCCACTATCTATCTATCTATCTATCTATCTATCTATCTATCTATCTATCTATCTATCTATCTATCTATCTATCTATCTATCCATTCACTATTCATTTACCCACCTATTTACCCACCTATCTCTTTACACATTTATCCATCCATCCATCAATCTATCAATCTATCCATCCGTCCATCCATCCATTCCATATTCATTTACCCCATTTTTTCATCTCTTTACACATTCATCCATCCATCCATCCATCCATTTACTATTCATTAATCTAATCACTATTCATTCACCCATCTATTCATCTCTTTACACATCCATCCATCCATCCATCCATCCATCCATCCATTCATCCATCCATTCATCCATCCATTCACTCATTCACTCACTCATTTATGTGTCTGTGAGACTTTGGTGCTTATTATAATAAAGATATTTAAACATCCGTCTCTTGACATTTAAAGTTATTAATCTTTCATTTTCTACTGCAATACAGAAAAAAGGTCGACATTTACGAGGCAAATCAAGTGGGTCAGTGAGGAACCACAAAGTTGCGTGTGATACAGCAACACCTCCATCAACATAAAGCCTGATTCCTGATTCTGTGCTAAAAAAACATTTATTGCATCTGGGAGACGTCTTTATGCAGAGCGATTAAGGGCCTTGCTCAAGGGCTTTGCCGTCTTGGCTGTGCTGGGATTCAAACTCACAACCTTCCGATCAGAAATCCAACATCATAACCACTGGAATACCAAGAAAAGATTTGACACGGTGACACCTCAGTGGATAAAGAATTTTACTTCAATGCTGTATTCGTTACAAAATATTCTACTGCTCAGCTTTGTAGAGAAGATGCTTCACACACCACTGCGTTTTACAAACAGTACATCTGAATATCAAAGAGCGGAGAGCTTCAAGGCAAAGATTTCATTCACTAGATCATGTCAAATAAGGCAAAACACTTTTTTTGTTGTATTTTATTGACGTGGTCCGGTCTAAGACGAGATCGGGAAGTCCGTGTCCAGGCCGAGTTTGTTCAAAAAGACGCATATCGTTATTGATTCGGTAGAGAAGAGAAAGAAAAACGTACTCAGAGTTCATGCAAAGTGCTGTGGAGAAGAAGAAAAAAAAAAAAAGCGCTCAGGATGGACGAAGCCTGTGGAATGTTTATAAGCTCCATCACCATCCAGTGGTTTTCAAGCCCCATAACCAACCAATGATCTCACCTGAAATCATATTTATATCTTAAAACACCAGAAATTATTGTAAAACAACAAATGATAGAAAAAAAACCACATCAAATAATGATTATTGTAATGACTGATGTTCCTTGTACTCATTATCAGGTTAATATTAACAGAGCCTGTGAAAAGTCTGGAAAGATCTATGGTTTCTGAGAGACGCATGTTTCTTGGGTTCTAGCAAACTCGTTTAAAAGGCAAAAACAGACAAAAATTGGACAGTGAACGAGTGGAATAAAGTTCTGTGAAATCCAAATGGGACATTGATATTATCTCTAACAGAAGAACTTGTGTAAGACAGAGAACAGGAGAGAAGATGTGATCAGACTCCCTCACCCCCACACTCACACATGGACGTGGAACCTTAATGGTTTGGGGTTGTTTTAGAGCAGAGAAGCTTGGAGAACCAACATGGCAACCATTTCATACTTCAACTCCATTACATATCAATCTGGATTGATATTTATCATGGAACAACCCGCCCAGTCACTGCACCTAAATCCTATTAAACTGCTCTGGGATGAACAAGGAACCTCCAACTAGTGAAGAACCTCTTTGGCAAGTTTTCCATGAGGCACAGCAAAAGTATTTCAGCTGAACGTTTGGAGAAACGACCTGCCAAGTTTGTGTAAAGCTGTTCTTTTGTGCTAAAGGAGGGTTTTTTTTTTTTTCCCCATGAGAATAAAGTTGTACGTTTATATATTTGTTTGGTCGAAGTCAATTTTCATATCGAGTTCGTTTGAAACTTGGATCCATGGCCAATGTCTTTTGATAGTCACTATATATTATTGATATGCTGTAGGATTTTGGATGGAGATGCACAGTTTTGGAAGGAGTCTCCAGTCCCAGTGCTTTATAACAGTCGTTTTTTAGCCTCTCAGTATTAAACCAGTATGGAAAAAAAAACCAAAAAAAAAAAAAGCAGATGACATTATGCGTAACCATTATTTGATGCATTTCCATTATCATTAAAAGCTTTTGTTACACTTAGCATGCACATAAAAACAAACTAAAGAAAAACACTAATGTTTGTTGTTTACTCAAACATTAGTGTTGTTTTATTCACTCTTGTGAATAAAAAAAAAAAAAAAAAAAAAAAAAAAACACTTAAAGGGAAATGTACTTTCGTTGACAAAATGCCTGAGGAAAACACAGGATCTTGAAAGAGAACACTGTCTTCCTTGATGGAGAAATTCATTTGCGATTCATTTGATTTATACACATATATGGACAAAAGTTTGTGGACACCTGAGCATAAGATTATGTGCTTTTTTTTTGAACATCCAGTTCTATATTTAGTCTCCATTTGCTTTTATAATATGCTTCGGCTATTCGGGGAAGATGTTCCACTAGATTTTGTGGAGATTTTGTGGAGATTTTGTGCTCATTCATCCACAAGGACGGTAGTAAAGTCAGGTACTGATGTAGGTGAGATGAGGAGGTCTGGGGTGCAGTCAGCGTTCGCATTCATCCTAAAAAGGTTGACGCTCTATAGCGGGAGATCTTACACTGCAACCCATGGGTAGCAGATCTTCATGGAGATGGCTTTGTGCACTGGGGCATCGTCATGCTGGGACGGGTTTTGGACTGCTAGTTCGCACGAACATGCTACAGCATCCAAAGGCGTCCAATGTAATTGCTTCCCTCGGAATGTGTGCTAAGAGTTTGTTAAAAAGGACCACAAATGGCTGGAAAATGCAGGTGTTCCAATACTTTTGTCCACATAATTATGCAATTTAGGTGTTCTGTAGAAAAGAAAATGGCAGAATAACCAAACATAACCCTTGACCCTATGTGTAACTATATCGTTTGTGCTGAATCGGCAATTCGAAGCAGAAAAATCACGTTAACTAAAGCTGTGAGTGGTACAAAAGCTCGACATCGTGAATGTAAAAATAAATTAATACTTCGCTTGAAACATTTGGCAAGAGTGAAACTTATTGCGTCTATCAACTTGCTGTACAGCGTTACAGACCCATTCTAATATAGTACAGTATAATATAGTACTATTGTATATTCTGAGGTACTTATTTCGTATTTAAGGATGCTTTCACACCTATGAGTTCATTAACTAAACCAGGTGAAGGGCAAAAAAAAAATCAGCCAATCAAAGAGTGCATAGGACTATTAAAAATGACATTAATATATATATATATATATATATATATATATATATATATATATATAT
>JAAIIK010000181.1:566039-583102 GCA_014706435.1 Silurus glanis
GTTGCTTTTACGCCAAACATAACGTTTTGCATTGTTGCCAAAAAGTTCGATTTTGGTTTCATCTGACCAGAGCACCTTCTTCCACATGTTTGGTGTAAGTAATGGCTTTCTTCTTGCCACTCTTCCATAAAGGCCAGATTTGTGCAGTATACGACTGATTGTTGTCCTATGGACAGAGTCTCCCACCTCAGCTGTAGATCTCTGCAGTTCATCCAGAGTGATCATGGGCCTCTTGGCTGCATCTCTGATCAGTCTTCTCCTTGTATGAGCTGAAAGTTTAGAGGGACGGCCAGGTCTTGGTAGATTTGCAGTGGTCTGATACTCCTTCCATTTCAATATTATCGCTTGCACAGTGCTCCTTGGGATGTTTAAAGCTTGGGAAATCTTTTTGTATCCAAATCCGGCTTTAAACTTCTCCACAACAGTATCTCGGACCTGCCTGGTGTGTTCCTTGTTCTTCATGATGCTCTCTGCGCTTTAAACGGACCTCTGAGACTATCACAGTGCAGGTGCATTTATACGGAGACTTGATTACACACAGGTGGATTCTATTTATCATCATTAGTCATTTAGGTCAACATTGGATCATTCAGAGATCCTCACTGAACTTCTGGAGAGAGTTTGCTGCACTGAAAGTAAAGGGGCTGAATAATTTTGCACGCCCAATTTTTCAGTTTTTTATTTGTTAAAAAAGTTTGAGATATCCAATAAATTTCGTTCCACTTCATGATTGTGTCCCACTTGTTGTTGATTCTTCACAAAAAATTACAGTTTTATATCTTTATGTTTGAAGCCTGAAATGTGGCAAAAGGTCGCAAAGTTCAAGGGGGCCGAATACTTTCGCAAGGCACTGTATACGTTTTATGACCCCTCGCGAGTAACAAAAAATCGTGAGGTTTTGAGTCTCCTTTTGATTTTTACCTTTTTCAAGGGGAATTGTACTGTACTGTAAACTCAACAAAAATTGTGAATTATCGTCAAAAATGTTTTATTTACTACCTATAATGAATAATACAATAAAAAAACAGTTTTTCAAACATTTTTATGTTTATTTGATTCAATCGACCGCTTATTCAGGGTTTCTGCAGGTTTTACAAAGTCAAATTTAAGACTTTTTAAGACCTTATTGAGATCATTGAGAATGAAATTTAAGAACTTTATCGTGACAGTTACCTGAGCCCTAAATTCATTTTATTAAGCCAAGTATCGCTAAATGTGCAGTTCCCCTTCAGGAACTCGAGCTGCGTCGAAACGCTATGGGAACGCCCCTGCGTGACCGCGCTCTGAACCACGTGTGTAATCTGACCAATAGGCGTTTGGAACGTGACTTCATCAGCGGGCGACGACGCGTAAACAGGAAGCTACAAATGGCTGCAAGATGGACAAGACGCTAGCTTCTGCTCGTTCAGGTAAGTGCTGTTTCGCTGTGTTTTTCTGATCGAGTGATGGCTGGCAGACAGGATTACCGTAAGTGCGTTCATCCATGTCCGCGTTTCATTACCGGTAAGGATTCGCATGATCGGTGTGTTGTTTGCCTGGGAGTGGAGCATGCACAATCGGCTCTCGAGGGTGTCGATTGCTCGCATTGTAGCCGCATGGCTAGGCGCACGCTTCGCTCCAGGAGAGCGCTCTTTGAGATGAGCTCTCTCCCTCCCGGCTCCGGTCCCGCTCTCGCTGAGGCACAGCGGCGCCGGCGCACGTGGGGCTCGCAGGCCGATATAGCAGCGGGGTTGGTGTCGGATGAGTCCGCTTCAGCTTCGTCTGCTGAATCGAGCTCCTGCTCTCTCGGAGCGAGCAGCGTGGCATTACATGCCTCTCCTTCCGAGGTAGGTGAGCTGATGGATGCTAGCGAGCCTGTGGATTCCTCACAGCCTGTGCTGTATGAGGAACTCCTCGAGGTCGTGACGCGAGCCGTAGCTAAGCTGGATCTAGCTTGGCCGGTGGAGAAGCAGAAACAGCGCGCACCCAGTAAGCTGGATGACCGTTTTCTGCGTCCTGTGTCACTTCCTCGGTGCCGGGGCCTGCCGTTTTTTCCCGATCTGCACACCGAGGTGTCCAGATCCTGGGAAACCCCGTACTCAGTGTGTACTTCTTCTCACCACTCCTCGCTCTACGCGAATGTGGTTGGGGCTAAGGCGTGCGGCTACGGGGCGATGCCGCGTGTTGAAGAGACGCTAGCCAGATATCTCTCTCCTAGCGTAGCATCGTCACCGAAGGCTCCGGTGTTCCCTACTAAGCCGATACGTGCAACATCGGCTTTAGTAGGGAAGGCTTACACGGCAGCAGGTCAGGCTGCGGGTTGTCTCCACACCATTTGTGTGTTACAGGCATAACAGGCTGACCTGCTACGTGATTTGGATGAGGGACTTAGCTCCGGGACCGCTGATATTAAGGAGTTGCGTCGCGCTGCCGACTTAACCCTTCGGGCCACGAAGCACACGGCGCGGGCCGTTGGTCGGTCCATGGCGGCCCTGGTGGCCACAGAGAGGCATCTGTGGCTCACCTTGTCTGACCTCCCAGACAAGGATCGAGCTGTGCTCTTGAACGCACCGATGGCTCCTCCTGGACTGTTTGGTGACGCTGTGACGGCGGTCGTGAACAGGTTTCAGGAGTCTAAAAAGCAGTTGGCTGCGTTTCAGCAGTACCTCCCTCGCCGATCTTGTGGGGCTGGTCGGCGGCAGCCCCAGCCTGGTCCTTCCGGGCACCGCGAAGCCCAGAAACAGAGCGTCGCCACCCGATCTCTGCGGGCGGGGCCTAAAGGTCTGAGGCGTCGCTCTAGGCCCAAAAAGGAGCAGGATGACCTGAGGGTCACCCTCGCCTCCAACAAACGGGCTGTGGTGCGGAGATCCTGACGATCTACGGTCGGGGGGACGGTGTACACCTCACGCTACGGTGCCCGTCCCTCCCCTGCACCACCAGGAGTCGTTGGCTCTGCCACAGGATGTGCTTCAGAGCACGGCCTCCCTCCAGTGGGCGTCTCCCTCTGCTTCCGCCCAAAGTCTCGGTACGGATGGGGGAGACCCGCCGCGGGGCAGTCGTTGGGTAGGCACCCGCTGGTGACACGTTTCCTCCGCGGCACCCGGCGGCTGAGGCCCAGGACGCAACCCAGAGTGCCTGTCTGGGATCTGGCAGTTGTGCTGGAGGCTCTATCTGAGCCCCACTTCGAGTCATTAGCCGATGTGGCCCTTAGGTTTCTGTCTATTAAGACCACCTTCCTCTTGGCGATTTCCTCCCTGAAGAGGATCGGGGATCTGCAGGCTCTGTCCGTGGCCCCTCCCCACACCACCCGGAGTGTGGCGGCCTCTACGGCCTGGTCCGCTGGAGTGTCTCTCCAGGACATCTGTGACGCTGCGGGTTGGTCCACCCCGCTGATTTTGTCAGGTTCTATGACCCTGACCTTGGAGCCACCCCAGGCTCCTCTGTCCTACGTGCTGGTGCCGAGGCCCTCACTCTCTAGGCAGGGTCTGGTTAGTGTGGCGTGATTGGACACTCGTTCCCATAGCGTTTCGACGCAGCTCGAGTTCCTGAAGGGGAACGTCTCTAGGTTACGACCATAACCCTAGTTCCCCGAGGGAACGAGATGCTGCATCTCCGTGCCACACTCCCTGCATCCCTGCGGCGCTTACCTTCTCTCGCAGGAGCTAGCATTTTGTCCATCTCGCAGCCATTTGTAGCTTCCTGTTTACGCGACGTCGCCCGCTGATGACGTCACGTTCCAAACGCCTATTGGTCAGATTACACACGTGGTTCAGAGCGCGGTCATGCAGGGGCGTTCCCATAGCGTTTCGATGCAGCGTCTCGTTCCCTCGGGGAACTAGGGTTACGGTCGTAACCTAGAGACGTTCCCTATAGCTAAAAAAAAAATTTTTTACGTTTGTGGTAAAATCCGAGAGAGATTCGTTTCGATTGTAGAAAGTGTTCTGGTCCAGAGCTCTGGTCAGTTTCTGTTTTAGAAACTGGGGCTGACACATTTATGAAGTCATAGGAGAGTAGTCAGCTCAGAATTGCTACAGGTCAACTATATACAGAATGCAGTACTTTAAGACTTTTACTGGGCTACAACTGGAGAGACAACCAGACCAAAATACCCTCGTCTTTGACCAATTATACTCCTGTTTGACTTTTAGAAGGTACCTTCAAAAGGGCTCAACGATGCATTGCAGCGCATTTGAGAATCGAGTTGCTATATTGACTGCATGAGTTATATGTTTTCATTCAACGTTTCAATTACATTGGATTAGATTAGATTAGATTCAACTTTATTGTCATTGCACATGTGATGGCAACAAAATAACTGTTAGCATCAAACCAGAAGTGCATTGGTAGCAGTGTAAAATATTTACATATGTACAGGTTGGTAAAGCTATGATATATAGTATGATAGATATAATAAAGTTTGACAAATGAACAAATAATATGAAGATAAATAAACACTACACGTAAAAGGTGGTTATATACAATGAGTACAAAGAGTACAATGGTCATGGATAGTGCAATGAAGCGGTTATTGTACAGCATGGGTCTTCAGTAGGGGGTCCGTGCCAGTACTGCAGAAGATGCGCTAATTAATTACTAAAAAAAATCTAATAAACATGGGTAAAAACATCAAAGATAAAATATGAAATTTTACAAATATTACAATTATTACATTAAAGCTCCATAAAACTTAAAGCTGTTGTCTATGTAAATGTATAATTGTTCACCTGACAGGAAAATTCTATATTAAGTTCTATTCAAATTAAAGGTGTAGTTTATGTAAATGTATACCAGTCCACCTGATAGTAAAAGGAAAATGTATGAAACTGCAAATCTATTAAAAGAAAAAAATGAAAAACTTAATAGTGATTTAGTAGTAGTCATTTTAATTGCAAAATATATGTTTGTTATGATGCATAAATATTTTCTGAAAGGGTTTAAAATATTTGAAAATATACAGACAATGATGCATGTACAGTAACAACAGTTGTAATTGGCTTAACATAATATAACCAGAGCAAAATGATTGGTTTCTATTCATATCAGTGGCAATGTTTGACACATTTTGTATCCGGGGTCCCCTTCCCCGTGTATCGCCTAAAGGGTCCTTGACCTAAAAAGCAGTGAAGACCATGGAATACAGTGTTTATGAAAAGGTTATTTACAGTACATCCTCTGGTTGCTAGTGATGCGTAGTCATAGTCCGTGAATTTTGTTGGCCACTGACCGGACGTTAGACTTTGGCAAACCACTTCTTTGTGCTTATTTGTTCAAGCAAAGAATCTGTTCAAGGAAAGGTACAGTGAAGGATCATCCATTGATGTAGTTAATGGTCAAAAGCAAGAGTAAATATGGAACTTAAACTCAAGCCTTTCTAGCCAACCTGAGTGGTTCAATTGCACCCAAAGATTTTAATTCAATTATCAAGCCAAAGCCAAGAGTGACATAAAACAACTAGAGGACGACTCTAATGTTTTTTTCTCTGGCTGATGGCATTTTTTTAGAAATCAGGGCAGCCGATTGGCCGATATATATTTTGCGAATTTTTTTTTTGGCCGATATGTTTAGCCAATTTTTTAGTTAAGTTAAGTAATAAGAAGTGATACAGAAAATTGCTTAAATTAAACATTTATCGAACAACACAAGCCTCAGTGCACTTGTTACCAGTCATGACAAAGAGAACTCCGATTGGTTATTCCACTTAGCGAATGAGCACACGAGAAAAAAAAAGGAATTGACGAAAGCAAACAACGACGGAGTAAACAGGAAACGTGGCAGTCGCGATTGAAAAAACCTACACGAATACCTTTGTAATGATCGTGGCAGTTGTGAACGGTGCTTGCTTTAGATATTTGCAGTTCTAGCTCTTCCGGTTTCCTTGTTTGGACGGCGAATACAGACTACTGCCACCTGCTGGTATGGGAGAGTTCCATTTACTGACATAAGCGCAGAACGTATGCGCTAGTTGGCTGTCGGCAGTGTCCAGTGTGTTCTAGTGCAACTTTTTTTGCCCCGACACAGGCGATGCGACGCGGCTTTCCTTCTTTGACAGGGTTAAGGAGGTGGACTTGCAATCTGCTTGCCACACGAGGAAGCGTCACGCGTTCTGCAACAACGCTTAGCTGGTCGCATATGCACCTGCCTATTAATTCGCCTAATTTACAGCACAATTGGCCAATTAATAAAAAAATGCCAAGAATATGCCTGATTAATAGGCTGGCTGATCAAAAGGTCTCGACCTTCAAAGACAACATGAAGATGAAGCCAGAGGAAGCTTTTCTGTTTACCCAAACAAAGAAATGATGCTCCTCTGGGGGACACCACATACTTATTGTAAATCATTATACTAGACATCAATATAGAAAAGTAAAACAGTACTAAATGTATTTAAAGGATACATTCATCAAAAAAATTTTTTAGCACGAACATATAGTAAACCGTGAGTCCTGGGATTAGCAGGATTGTTAGCAAGTGTAACTCGACCATATTCAGCTAATTTTATCCACCACAGCAAGACAGTCGAGTCATAGGCACAGCAGTTGTTGGAAACTGTTGGAAACTGTGACTCTTCACCAGGTGAGATTATCTCGAGCAGCATGAAGGTGAACCATAAACACAGATGAAGAAGAAGGAACAGCTGAATCCTGAGCAATCAGGATGAGCCAGGGAGCAAGAGGAGACATATTATAGTGTCGGAAAAACCAATATCTCATCAAGCAGCAGGACTGCACATACAGCTTGACAGCAAGTGAGAACAGGTGGCTACAGATGATAGGTGTGTCCTAGGCATTAAAAAGTGTGTACGCTGTGACCGGAGTGTAAGCAGGACTCCGGCAGGTCTAGCGATGACAGAATAATTAACGCAGAGGGCCAGAAGGTAACATAGGCGTGATGGCACCCTGGGACATCAGTGTCCTTGTATTCCACCATCATCAAACTTGAGTGAGCACATGAAAGAGGGCACATCCCTGTTTACCATTAATCTTATTTATACCAATAAAACCCAACGTCTGCGCCTTTATTCAGGAAAAAAGCTATTAAAAAAAATGCCTGACTAAGCAAATGTGTTTTCTGTCTAGAATTAAAGATTTTGTTATAATGAATTAAAAGGCTTGTCCATAGCTAGAGGCTTTAAAGGATGAAAATGCTCTGCCCCCTGCTTTAGCCCTCGTTATTCTAGGTACTAATAAAGAACCTGCACCCTGCGGTCAAAGCAGAGCATAATAATTCAAAAGTTCCCTCAGGTACTGCACTGCTTTGTTGACGTTAATAGTATTTTATAATTAAAATAATTGTTACTGGGAGCCAATGCAGGGTGGATAAAACAACTGTCAAGCATTCAAGTAAGGACTGTGGCTGCATTCCAGACAACAAGGAAATACACATATGTAATAAAAAACGTAATATAAAATGCAACGCTTTTATATTTCCTAGCTAAGCAATGTTTTTTTTAAATAGAAAAAGTAATCCAAAATCATACTTCTAGCTACCTGTAGGCCAAGTAGAATACACCCGCATCATCAACATTAAGTAGAATGAGGTGATATAATTAAGCTGGAGCCTATCCTCTCGCTTTGCTGAGCCTGAGTTGGATATCTTTGTGTTGTCAGCATAGTAGTGAATCCTAACAAAATGTTTAGGAATACTTCTACACAGACATTGCATATACTCTATATTGCCAAAAGTATTGGGTCACCTGGTTATAATTCCCTCCACTCTTCTGGGAAGATGTTCCACTAGATTTTGGAGTGTGTTTATGGATATTTGTGTTCATCAGCAACAAGGGGATTATGAAAGGCAGGTACTGATGTAGGTGAGGAGACCTGGGGTGCAGTCAGCGTTCACATTCATCCCAAAGGTGTTCAGTAGGGATGAGATCAGAGCTCTATAGCAGCAAGATCTTCCTCTCCAAAGCATGTAAAACTTTGTGCACAGGGGCATTGACATGCTGGAACAGGTTTGGGTTTCCAAGTTCAAGTGAACGGAAAATTTTATTGTAGCGCCATCTAAAGACGTCTTGTACAATGGAGTGCTTTCAGCTTTGTGGTAACAGTTTGGAAAAGAACCACATATAGCAGGAAAGGTCAGGTGTCCCAATACTTTTGGCAATATAGTATATATAGTTAGATAGATAGATATACACAATGGTGAACAGTAACAAAGTAAATGTAATTCGTTACTGTACTTAAGTAGCTTTTTTGTGTAGCTGTACTATGGATAAAAACGTAGCAGGTCAAACACGCAGCGATTCACCGATCAGTGTTGAGAGCACGCTCTGTTTTCAACTTGTTTTTAATGCCGCTTGACGTATCTACAGATCACCAACGTGCAGTTCAGCGTCAGTTCAACAGCAAGCAGAACATTATGAGAGGAATAAATAAATAAAGAAACTCCAGACTCGAACTCGACACAACACACGTGACCTCATTTGCATGTTTTTTTTTTTTAAGTAGTGAGAAAGACTCATCCGTTCCAGATTTGGTTCACATTCTTCTGCACCTCACCTCTTCTAGGAAGGGTTTCCACTGTATTTTGGCGCATGGCTTTAGGGATTTGTGTCTGTTCAGCCATAAGAGCATTAGCGAGGTCAGGCGCTGATGTCAAGCAAGAAGGCCTGAGCTGCTGCCTGCATTCCAATTCATTTCAAAGGTGTTTGTCAAGGTTGCGGACCATTTCTTTTTCTCCGACACGTGTAAACCTTGTGTTCACGGCAGGGGGGTATGATATATACATCGCCTACGATAATATCCTAATTGTTGTTTCAACGATGTGTGATTTGACCCAACAAACCCAAACAAAACACACCTGCGGAGTGCATTCTTTCACTGCATGATTCAAATCAACTGCATTTGAAATGATCACAAAATGTATATTATTTCATATAGTTAATCAATATCACACAAAAAAAAGTGCAATTAAAATATTATAACATTTATATTTATATTATGACGGATAATCCGCTGCGGCAACCACTAATAGGAAAAGCCGAAGAAGAAGATATTTATATTATATAATATTTTATAATTCTGATTTCATCATGGTAATGAATGAATGTTATTCAAATTGACTGATTAAAATTAAGAATTTGACTCAATAAAAAAAAAAGTTCTGAGTTGATTGAGTTCTGAATAGTGTTGTGGGTTGGTGTGTATTAGGGGTGTAACGGTACACATATTCATATCAAACCATTTCTGTACTGGACTTTTGGTTCTGTACATACGTAGCAGCAAAAAACTTTTGAGAGCAGAGTCACTCAGATTTTGTTCTCACACTTCCAGTCATCGCCAACGTTTTTACATCAGTCTAGCGCTATGGGTTCTTTAGCGTTTTATGTCCAGCTTTGAAAATTTTTCTTGAAAGCAGAAAATCCTGACTATTCCACATATCGAGGGAGTGAATGAATGAAGGATGGAAGGAATGAAGACACATTTAATATTCAATATAAAACACACACTTATATACACGTCTGTATTACCCACACAGGGTCTAACAAATGTAAACAATTCCATTTCATTTTTCCATTTATTTGATTTTATTTGATCAATTTAATTTGTGCCAATTTAATCAATTACTCGATTTTAGCAATATAATAAAAAGTTTGTTGCAATAATTGTATTTATTATATTTTATTTTTATATATTTTCTTTTCATAAAATAAAATATTTTATGTACATTTTAAACTGTTAAACATGTACACAAATGATGAGAATAATAATAAACTGCGTTAATAAAAAAAAGACAATCGATTTTATGTTTTGCATTTCGTCTTTTTGCAGTTTTATATACAGCATGTGCTTTTTTATGTATCAGATATAATATTAAAAAAAATATTCAGATATTCTAAAATATTCAAATATCCAGATATAATATTCTTCAGACTAGGAAACTACTGTACTGTCGAAAAACTCAAAAGTCCTGCTGAGGATTTTCTGTTCCTCGGACTCACACATGCCCGATTCACTCAGGTACTTCACAACCATGAGCACTTCTATGCATATCGGATTACAGAGCCCTGTACTGATCTCATCATCATCATCATCCTTGGACTAGCGCCAGATTCATTATATTATTATCAGCACGGTTACAGCGCTAAGCAAAGCACTTGTAATCCACCGCTTTCAGCACTCACACAGTGTAGAAAAACAATTCCATTAAATGTGCTGTCACTGGTTAAACCCAGACCACGTGCACTGCAAAAGAGTTTCAAGTTTGAAGTTTCATTGTTCATAGGTATAGATGTCAGTGACAGTTTGTACAATGAAAATCTTAAGTGAGCCTACAGGCTAACAACAGCAATATTAAATATTAAATATTAAACAATATTAAACAGTAAAGTGGAAAAAGGAGAAAAATGTAGTATGTCGTTTCTCTTTCTCCTTTTGCACCTATCTTCTGCTTCAGCTTCTTCTCCATCCATCTCCATACTACTCTGTCCTCTACATCTTTCAAACCAACCACCTGCACGCCTTCAGTCACCACATCAATAAACCTCCTCTTTGGTCTTCCTCTTTTCCTCCTGCCTGGTGGCTCCATCCTCAGCATTCTTCTACCGATATACCCCATGTCCCTCCTCTGCACGTGACCAAACCATCTCAATCGTGCCTCTCTCACCTTGTCTCCAAAACGCCCTGCAAATCTCAGCATCTTCAACACTGCCACCTCCTGTCTTTTTGTCAATGCCATTAGATCCACACAGTATGCACGAATGTATTGAAATACTTGACATTTTTAGCCATATGTGTATTTTTTTTCCAAACTGGTACCACAAATTCGGATGCACACAATTGTATAGGACGTCTATGGATGCACCTCAATGATGAGACCCAAACCTGTAGCCATAAAGCATAAAGCCAGCTCCATGATGAGATGCTTTACATGGGTTAAAGTGGAAGATCTTGGCCATTGGGATGAATGTGATCACTGACTGCACCCCAGGCCTTCTCATCTCACCTACATCAGTACCTGTATTTACTAACACTTATACTAATACTTACTAATACTTATGGCTGAATGAGATCTCACAGATTTCCACAAAATCTAGTGGAACATCTTCCCAGAAGAGTGGAGCTCATTATAAGTGCAAATGAGCACTCCATGTGGAATCAGTTGCTCAAAAGAACAAAC
The DNA here is from genome assembly GCA_014706435.1 of Silurus glanis. NCBI lineage: Eukaryota > Metazoa > Chordata > Actinopteri > Siluriformes > Siluridae > Silurus > Silurus glanis. The sequence continues at coordinate 577,140 of JAAIIK010000181.1, forward strand.
CAAACTTATTCTCAACCAAACGTTTTTCCATAGACTGTATCAGAAGTTTGAAGGCCAGGTTATGGTTCAGAAGTAGTGCAGGCTTTTTGTCTCAAATCTGATTGGTCAGAATAGCCCTAGCTTAATATTAGCAAGTGACAAGCTGCTCGTGAAGTTTGTTTTGAAGCGAAGTCAGGTCCAAATCAAAATGCAAAGTAAATAATGCACTCCTTCATGCGCAAAATTGATTTGCGTGTTATGCGGTAGGCTTTGTATTAGCTTTATAGGCAGATTAGCAAAGCAAGCAGAGTACGAGCTAGCAAGACTCGAGACATACACGTTAAGGCATCAATGATCTCTGCTTCTTCCTTCGAAACGTCCTTCCGAACTGGATTTTTCTACACAATGTCGCTAAATACACACGATGAAATAAGATGAAAAACACATCGAAGTTGTTTTCTATAGGAATAATCATTTGGATTTGTTGCTTCTATGCATTCTATCTAATTTGCACAGAATTGAAACAATTCGAAAGTGGTTTGATTTCCTGTCACATATCCCAGTAATATCATTAGTTCAATTCAATTCAAATCCACCAGGATCGAAATCCAATCTCATTCCATGTATTTCTCCCAGTTCAACCACTTTCTGCGAAATATTGCCAATGCTGTACGCATTTGTTCTCTCTTTTATTTTTTAGCTTTGCCCTTCTGTCCACCATTCAGATTCTGTCTGCTTGACATTCGACCTCAGATTATTGCTCGTTGACCGTGGGCTTGACTGCTAATTTGGATTGTTGATATCTACGGCTCACATTTGCATCCACTCGCCTGTGGGAATTGGAAAATTCTTTCCTAGTATTAAGTTGTAGTTAAACATCAGTAACATACATAAAAATAATACATGGAAATCGATGCACTGCAGTAAAAGTTAACAAAAACGTGCACCAGATACTGGCGTTTGTATCAAGATCAATCATTTTTAACATATTTGCTTTGTTAAAAAAAACGATTTATTTATATACACTTATTAGTAGATGTGCTATACTTTTATTATTTAAAAAGTGACCAATAATTTGTGCCCGATATTTGATCTGTCGATCGATTTCCCCTCGTTTCTCGAGCGCGTTCTCTCAGCACCGCTGCTGCTACGTGAATATGACGTATCACAAAATTACGGAGACTGAGGCGTAACCTGAGAGTTACATAGAATACAGATTAACATGGCAGAGGTAGAGCTGTAACTTCCTGAAGACAGAACGGGGAAAAGAACATCTGGCAATTAATCATTTGCTGTCTGTCTGAACCAAAGAAACAAAAAAGTGAACTGTCTGTTTCGTACTAATTTTTTCAATGAATCGCATCGTGTTGATCGGTAGCTGCTTCATATGTATCTTTAACTTCTTCAATCTTTAATCCCATTCTTGGCTCTTCTAATTTCCAAATCTGCTGTCAACTCCATGAGTGAGAGTTCAGTGGTTAAGACATTGGACTTCTAAGCAGAAGTTTGTGAGATCAAATCCCTGCACCACCAAGATACCACTGTTGGGTCCTAAAGTAAGGCTTAACTGTTTAGGTGTATAAATAAGAATAGTACCTCGATCTGGATATAGGTGTCTGCCAAATACAATTATGCACGTATTTCCTACCTTTGGATAGAGCTAATTAATATACTTCTTATTGAGCAATAATTGTACTTTTTTCTTTTGAAAAATGTCATTTTGACACTAGGAATCTGACCCCTCTTTCTAAAAAATAATGGTTCAGTCCTACAACTGTGGTAAAAGGAAATGGTACTACATTTTACCCCGAGTCATTTCATGTTATTCAAAGAGCAGGTGCAGCTAAACATGAAAGAACCTACTCACACAACTATATAAGAGTGTGCTATTGTGCACACTATACAAAAAATGGCCATTCAGTCAGCTGGTGAGTGACCGGCATCTCCAATTTCCCCTCCGAAATGGCACATAAGAGAGCCGAAGTAACCCTGTTACATGTACAATTGAGAAACACAAGTGTCATTTAAAAGGCTATGAATAAAACCGAGCCCTTGAGGCGAGCATAAGAAATGCATGACCTTCACTGTAAAGAAATCATTATCTCATAAAACACAAATGAGCGAACCCTTTATGACATAATTATTTCATCACTGGATCCACACAGCCTAAATAAGTCATGGGTGGTGGTGCTGGGATGACATTGGGGGGTTGGAAGCAGGGTCCTTATTCTTGTTTGTAGTCAATAGTTCATCTAAGGTGTAGCTAATCTCGTTTCATGCAGATTTACAAAGCAATCACATTGGGCCACAAATCTGCTCAACACTCCGCTGTTATAGATGTCTGAGACAGAGACATGTACAGATGACAGAATCGGGACTTCATACTGATCCTGCAAAAAAACGTTTCATAACAGCAAAGGTGGTAGATTAATGATTAAGGCATTGGGCTTTGGCTAAGAAGGTCATGAAAGTCATGTCGCTCTGGATAAAGGTTTCTGCCAAATAATGTAAATGTAAATAATCAGAAATCATTTCAGACATCTAGGTCTTTCTTTTGGTTAGTTTGGTTTGTTGTGGTCACTGTTGACCACTACAGGGTAAAACATTTAAAGCTTGTTGCAAACCAATTTTAAAGTTATGCTGGTGCAACATCTACTGGTTCATTGTGTGGGCCAGTGAATTCCAACATTCAGTCTGCCACCAAATATTGGCTCCTTATCATGTTCAGTTTCTTTAGACATGGTATGCAAATAAGATTATCTGTCCTGATGGTTTGACAGGGTGTCTAGAAAGGGAAGGATTTGAGCTGCACCAAAACACCTGTAGTCACCCATGGAGGAATGTTTGGTCCACTGGGGGCACCCAGAGATCAGGGCTTTGAACCCTGATTTGCAACAAGAAACCCCTGGTGTTGCATAGCACTTGTAATGTGAGGCAAGTGGGGTTTCCTGGATGCATTCTTGGTCTCTTGGGGTCTGCAAGACATACCTGGGATTCCCTATAGATAAGTGCTTGAATCCTTGAAAGTGGTAGCTCAGTGGTTAAGGCATTGATCTCTGGAAGGTCTAGTTTACAAGTTTAAATCCCAGCACCAACAAGCTGCCATTGCTGGACCCTTAAGCAATGCCCTTGACCCTCAACTGCTCAGTTGCAAGTTGGCCTGGGCGTTTGCAAATGCAGTAAATGTAAGATTTGGCATTTTCTGCAAAGTACAAGAACCAGAGATCAGTGCTTGGAATCTGATTTGCAACATTAACCAGCTGGGGTTCTTTCAGTATAAGTGCTTGATCCTCCTTGAATTATTTAGAGATCAGTGCTTGGAATTTGATTTGCAGCAGAAGGAACATGGGGTTTCCCTGGAAAATGCTTGGACTCATGGGGTCAACAAGACACACCTGGGATTCTCTATAAATGAATTATTGCCCCGCATGAGTTACCAAATTTACTTTGCCTGCAATCTGTTTTGCAACATGAAACACTTGGGGTTCCCTAAAGGATGAGTTCTTGGTCCCCTGCGGTCACCCTGGGATAAGTGCTTGGAATCTAAGTTGCAAGGGAAAAATCTTAGGGATCTTCAGAGGTAAGTGTTTGATCCACATGAATACCCCAGCGATCTGTGCTCTTTTTGGATTTGCAGCAGGAAACATCTGTAGTTCTACAGGGATGAGTGTTTGGCACCCTTGGGTCACACAGGGTAATGTGCTTGGAGTCTGATTTGCAGCAGGAAACACCTGGGGTCCAAAGGATGAGTCCTTGCTTCTCATGGATAAGTGCTTGTAACTTGGATTTGAAATAGGAAAGATCTGGGGTTCCAAAGGGATGAGTCCTTCATTCCCTGGAATTAATGCTTGGAATCTAAAAACCCTTGAGTTTCTGCAGGGGTGACTGTTTGGTCTGCATGGGTCCCCTAAAAATCTTTGCTTGTTTTTGAATTTGCAATGGGAAACCGGGGTTTCCTGGGGATGAATGCTTGGCCTGCTTGGGTCACCAAGGGTTCCTTGCTTGGAGTCTGATCTGCAGCAGGAAACACCTGGGGTTCCCAAAGGATGAACTCTTAGTCCCCTTGGATAAGTACTTAAAATCTAAAAACACCTAAGAGGGTGACTTTTTTGGTCCACATGGGTCCCCCAGGGTTCTGTGCTTGGAGTCTGATTTGCAGCAGGAAACACCTGGGGTTCCCTAGAGATAAGTGCTTGGCAGGCATTAGTATTTGAGTATCCCTGGGGTCGCCCACAGAACAGAGCTTAATCCTAGTTTCTACTCACTGTACATGATTTTTTATTCTTATTCTATTTTTCTTACATCCAAGAAGTGTGTGGGAGGTGGTAGCCAAGTGGTAAAAGTATAAATCCCACCACCACCAACCTGCCACTGCTGGCATTTTAAATAAGGCCCTTAAAACTCCTCTGCTCAGTTGTAAATCACTATGGATAAAGGCATCTGCTATGTGCCATAAATGTAATTGTCAATATAAGAAGTATCCCCACGGGAACTTTGCGCCTCTTTCCCACCGCTTTGTATGAAACTCCTCAGAACTTTCTCCCACTTTTCTGATAAACTTATTTGTTTTTGGCTCGATCTATGCTGCTGTCACTCTCACCCATCGAGGTGCTAAGCTGTCATAGTGTGAGAGCAAGGTCTGTAATGACTCACTGTGGCGAGCTCGTCGAACTTTCCGAACAGCTCATTGAGCAGCTTCACCAACTCCTGAGCCGTGCACTGCGAAGCCAGACTGGTGAAGCCCACGATGTCTGCAAACAGGATGCTGCATGGACAAGGAGACAGGGGATGGGAGAGAAAAGAGAGACAATCATTAGGCAGAGCATCGATGGCTTATGTTCACTTTTCCTTTTAACTCATCATATCATAAAAGTCTTATTGAATCAGCTGCAATGATGGAGATGTTAGGAATAGGATTATGCAGTATCATTGGCCTTATGGTGCTTCCAAAGTGAAATTGGTTTGTTAGATCATTTCCTCTCTTACAAATTATTTTGTACAGATTTTTTTGTACATTCGTACATTTCAGTAATGTTTCCTAAAGACATTTCCCAGAACACTGAATGCTATTTAAATGTTTTGTTTCAACTCGATTGTATTTATGTCGAGTCGCATGCTTGTAAATCTCTCTAAATGCTAAAGTGTTTTCGTATTTCTCCGAATGCCGGATGCACTGTGTTCATAATTATGCACTTAGAACACCTATATATATATATATGTATACACACATACTACTGTGGACACCCAGCCATGCTTTTTGACAATCCAATTCCACCTTTCAGCAGTGTGCCGTGTATTTCACCCCCAGGCCTTCAGTGGTGTCCTGTCTGAATCAATCCATCTCTTAATACCATCATTATGACGTCACGGCCATAGAAACCATCAGTTTTATAGAGAAGTGCAGTATTACAGAGCGCTAAATCACACACAGGAATCTCATACAGTGAGAAAGAATGTCATCACTAAAGCAAGAAACCCAATGAACACAATTCAACACGTCTCCTTTCACTGTAGCCACAACAGCACCTCCCGCATACATCTTCTCTGTTTGTTTTGTCTATTTGCCATTTAGTGTACATATATATGTATAAAGAGTATATACAGGTAGTACGTAACTTATAACAGAAATGCGTTATAATGACCCCATCAAAAACTGAAAATATGGTAAGTGAAGACAAAACCCAGCCTACAAATATTTACTAATATGTTGTTTAATAATGTAACAAATTGCAGTACATAATTTAGTAAAACAGAGCACGTTACAGTACCGTACTGTATAAACTATACAGTATATGTATGTGGCAGAAAGCACGTGGATGAGCACCGGTTCGTGATTAGAGGGCGGAGCTTACACTGCTATGTTTGCCTGTCACACGAAACATCAAATATTTTTACAATTCGCTATCTTCATCGTAAGATGGAAAGGCATAAGTCAAACCATTGTTACTCAGGGCCATTTGTACTGTATATATATACTCCGCCCT